>VCJJ01002261.1:7369-17771 GCA_024139415.1 Backusella tarrabulga | reverse complement strand
TTTTTTTTTTTTTTTTTTTTTTTTTTTTTAATTTTTTCATTTTCTTTTACACTATTGATGAATGAACCACAAATCTTTCGAAAACACTTACTTTTCATGCTTTTTCTCTAAACGGTAGAATGTAGGATTTGTGAACCCCAAACTTTAGTTCGTTCACATAATCTGCAATGCTCTTTTATTTTATGTGAATGGCCGATAATATTAAATGATTGCATCTTTATCTGCGTTTATCTCGCGCCAAGAGATCGTCGTTTTTTTTTTTACTTTTTTCACTCATTCTTTTACTTTACTGACACTTATTCCTAAAAAACACGTAAATACCTATATTCTACTGGTCTGTTTGCAAAGGTGACACGAATTTAAACAACTATCTTAAAATTATTAGACAGGAATTCCACGTGGATAATATTTCAACCATAGAAAAATATTTAAATACCACTTCTCACCAATTTAGTATTACAATAACTACATAAACAACAATACAATGATATTTATTTATTGATTTTTCAAAAGCCATGTATCACAATATAACTATATCCTTTCGTAGCTCTTGTAAAAGAATGTTGATCAAATCGTCATGATGTGTTAAAAAGTTAAGTCTGATCTTGGCCTTTATGATGGGTCTTGGCAAATTATGTGGAGTGTTGACATTAGTATGAGCTCCTTCCAAATCAGGCTATATTCTAGATTTTTTAAATATTTTCTTTTGGGACAAATAAGTAAACACTCATCAAAACAGATAACTTTGGTGGAAAAAAATATATACAGATTATGAAATGTATTAATGATTTAATGATGAAGTACATGAACCATGACTAATAGTGCAGACTTGAAAATTAATAATGAGCATGATGGACCAATACCATTGTGAATGGAAAGGTTACAAAAATGATATCAAAATAATATGTATCGGATGATGGTCAGAAATGGTAATTGCATATTCAATGAATATATGACACATTGTACCAAGGTTGAACATGTATAAAAAAAGGGGGGAGGAGGAGATTGGGGGATATGAATCCACGCACCCGACATTTAAACCTCCGAGCTTGATGCAGCCGAGCAATTTTGTGCATTCGTTTTTGATTGCAACAAGGAGTGAGGTTGGGATAATTGCCACACTCACATATCCCTGTATGCTTTCATGGCTAGTAGCATTGGATCCTTTTATATAAATATAGCGATAATTTCACTTTTTTTCCTTCTTTCATTTTTATTTTTTATAATCTTTCAATTACACTTTGTACTTTAATCTTCATTTCCCCCCTTTTTTTTCTCTCTTTTTCACTTTATTACTCATCTAATCAAATCACCAAAGCAACAAAAAGAACCAAAAGAATTGTTTTACCTCACATTTTTATTTTCCTTTTGCTATTAAAAAAAAAACTTACTGTATGTTGGTGAATCAAAATAATAACTCGAGCCAATTCACATTTGATAACACTTCTTTATCTCAGTTCAAACTAACTAACTTGGTTGTTAGCGATTTGTGTCAATTTGACATGAGCATTTGCCCTCTCTATTCACCATTAAATGATATCTGGATGCACATGACAAAAAAACGTAAAGAACAAAGTTCAGAAGAAGAAATCACACCAGTACCAAAAAAGAAAGTAATGCTTTCCAAAATATCTACCTTTGAAAATGACTTGGACTATCTCTATTATGAATGGACCACAATCAACATCGTATTACAGTCTATTCGAAATGCCTTTACCTTCAGAGAAAACATGACAGATGAATACTTGAACGAAGTAGACAAGGAGCTTAGCATTGCTTATGATGACCTAATGGCTCAAGTGCGCCAACTAGATCGAAGGCTAAAGAGAATGACAGCAGACATGAAAAGTCAACTTGGTGATTCCTCGATCGGTTCGTGACAACCTGGTTTATTAAACTTTAATCTTATCATTTTTTGAACTCCTATCGCGTGCCTCCCTTCCCTTTGATATTTCAATTCCGCTCTTTTATTTTATAATCAGTTTTATAGTACGGATATTTATTTATGCTTTATATTATGTAGATCAAAACTTTCATTTGTTTTGTGGAGAGAGTAATTATGCACATTTCCTATTTTATGTATTTATTATTTGTATTTACGTTACTTTTAACTCAATTCTTTTTTAACCTCATTCTATATGATTTTGAGACTAAACATTACTACCTTTTTTTTCCAATTTATAATAACCATTCCTCTTTCTTTTTGTGATTTATGACATAAAAATATAAATAAATAAATAAAAAATTTAATAAAAGCGATTATTCTTACCATCAATTAGCATAAATATATTAAATTAAATTCATTATTTTTTTATGTTGTGATGTTGTTGTTGTTGTTATTGTATCTTGTAGCACAGTTGCAAACGTTTTGGCCAGTCTAATTATCCGATTCAGAGTCAAAAAATGATATTTTTTATCTTTACACAAGTTAAAAAAACTTGACATTGTACCTCCATAAGTTTAATACTGTTTTGAACCAATCATTTATCTACTCGTCTCTGTATTACTTTTTATTTGGTGTGATAGTCTGTGATTACTTTTTTTTTTCCTTAAGTTGCTCACTTCGTTCGGTCAAATTCCCGGCCGAAGAAGGATTCATGTATTTACCGATCTACACATTAATACTAAACAATCCATGTTTATAATATATATAAGTAGAAATAGAAATCAATCCCAATATGTTTTATGACGTATTTGAGCTCTGGATTTTTATCTATTTATTCATTGTATTTCTTTTTGTTTTATATGTGTTTACTTCGCTTTAATTCCTTAGCTCATTTTTTATTTCTTTGTATATACCATTGTTATTACCTATCATGTTGGATGAGAACACAAATACACTCGTACCACCCCAAAAACTCAGACCGCTACACATTAACTGTGACGCTATTGAACCACGCTATCAGCATAGTGTTTCTCCAATATCAACTCAGCCTACCTTATATCCTTCGATTTTTTCAGCGGAGGAAGAACCAAAAAGGAATCAACATAGCACTTCTTATGTCCTTTCAAAGTTAAAACACATTCCAACACATTTAACACACTTATTTTCAAGTAACAATGAGAATAATTTACAGCATCGCATTTCTGAAAAGAGTAGAGGAAAAATGGCAATGCAATTTGAAGGGTCTAATTCAGATAGAGTCGTACGACATTCCTATAGCGATCCACGTTTATCTCCTGGATCAACAGCTGTGGGTGATGAAGAAGATTCCCATAGACTGAGTTATTTCACTGTATTGGATAAAAAGAAGAAACGATCGACCCGTCGTTGGCTAGTAGCTGCATTAATGATTCTTTTTGGGGCGCTCATTGCTGTCACATTTGTTTTGGTTGGCCTGGGAAAAGCAGCAAGCCAGCAAGCTTCCCCACCTTTATCTTCACCTTCTGTACAGACACAACCCAGTGTGACCTACGCGATCACCTTACAACCATCCTCTACCATTATCACAACCACCACTATTATAAGTTCTCATACATCCCATCCTACAGTAACCTCCAAAGTTACATCCACTAAATCCGTTACGGACACTAACAAAAATTCTAATCATTGATTTCTCAAAATACAAAGGTGCAATCACAAATGACATATAGAACGTGGTTTATTTTTCAACACCGAGAATGATGTAATTAAATTCAAAAAACACAAAAAAAAGCCATACGAAAACATAGTACTCCCTCTTCTTTTAATGCTAACCGGTATATATAAGTATCTTTTCTATACAAAATCCATTTTATCCAAACAAATCAAAAAGAGATAGCAATAATAACAATAAACACATATATATATATACATTCTTTTGTGCATATCAATAATAATAAACTAGATAAAAAATAACACACATTTTTTAATATAGTAGTAGTCAATCACATTTAGATCAAATCAAAGCGAATCTAGTAATATATGTCATTATTATGCTAATCGTACACACTATAATAATAGTAGTATTTGATATGGCACCGATAAAAAAAGCCGTAGTTAACAACTATATATGAAATAATCTTAGTGAGAAGAATGGCATCATTCATACCATTTGACAACAGAAGATATATATTTTTCAACTTCCAAAATTGACATTTAAAACCCTCCTTATTATTCAGCTAAAAAAAGTATATCACTCATATCAAAGAAAGAAACTGATGTACATGTTACATCAATTAATAATACGCAGATGATCATGTATAAGTAACATAAAATATGAATGCAACAATATGCTCTTCTTTTTTTTTTGTTTGTTTTGTTTTGAAGGAGAAATGAGGGGGTTTAGGTTATTAAAGTAACAAAGGGGACTTAAAAGAGAAGAACAGAGAAAATGATATCGATCAGTTTATAAGAGGGAGTATATCGGTACGTGTTGACGATTACTTTTTTTTTCTGTTATTTTCGGTATCCTGATCGGAGGGGGTGATTATTTTCCAAGAAGGTTAATCTTTTTATTTCAATCTATTAGAAGTATAGATCTATAAAGAAAATGATATATTTACATAAATCCCTCAGAAAAAAAAATATTAAAAGAATATTTGAATTCAAAATCTTAGAGATCTATATGTATAATGAAATCTAAATGCATCTCTAATTTGTTATTTCCTATTTTCTTTTTTGATTTGTTGTGTTTACTTGTGATTTTACATTAAACCGTATATTAAAGGGTCCAGAAGAATTAGAAATGTAAAATATTTGAATGGTGGTTCCTTAAAGATGGATACATCTTGTCTTATTTTTTTATATAATGGTTATTAGTTTTGCTAAAGCCATTAGTGATACTTATTACAACGGATAAAATTATTTTTAATGATGTGTATCTTCAAAAAACCATTATTCTGGTTTATTATTCAAGAAAAGGGGTGGAGGATAGAAGGGGCTATAACTCTAATTGACTAAATCATTCGATTTTTTCCCCCTAACTTTCTTTACTGTTTTTTTTATCTTGTTTCTCCTTGTTTTAATTAATTTTTACTGATTTATATTCTATACTATATTTCTCTTTTTCGAGGAGGGTAAGACCATAGAAGCGAAATCGATAATCCCCTTACTTCCTTGTCCAATACTATTTTTCTTTACTACTTTTAGTGCCTGGGCCGACGACATCTCTCCCGAGCAATCGCGCAATCTCCAACAGTAACTGCCATATGGTCACACACCAACTCGTCATCATGAGATACTTTATGCTTCTTCACGAAAAATGCAGATAAACTTGAGCATGCTGCGATGGTTGCACAGATAAAGAATATCAGATTAGGCATTGTTTTTACTGAAGCACTATAAATGGTATTAATTCCAAGATGGGATATGATCACTGTACAAAGAAAATAAAAAAAGGTGGGGTTAGATACATTTATTAATAGGTGTATTAAATTAAGGTTAGCTTTTTTTTTAAAAAAAAGTGCCTTGTACTTACTGGCAATTGAATCTAATATGGCAATTGCGCCCAAAAGTTCTCCCACTTGAGTAGGTTTAACAAGTGTAGTTAATAAGCCACGGATTGAAGGTTGGGCTAGCATTGAAAAACTCTGCAGCATTCCCGCTGCTGCGAATATATATGCATTCGTTGCTAAACCTGCCAAAGCCAAACAAACTGCATCAATTCCAATGCCAACTCGGACCATCCAAATATCAAAAAGTGTAGAGTTTCTGTACTTTTTTTCTTGTCCTTCAGGGGTAATAGTTGACTTTGGGCATTTCTTATTGAAAAGTTTTGAAAGCATCGGCAGTACACCTATCATGATAAAAAGACGTACAAGAGATGCGTACGTAAAATAGATACTGCCTTCATATGCTGTCCACTTAAATTTGAGCATCGCATAAAGCATAGTGGGTGGTCGCTTAACAAGTGTCAGAAGAAATTCAGTAAGTGCTAGGCAAGGAAGAGCGTAGAGCGACATGTGCGAGATCGGATTTCTGTACAATATTTTTAAAGTTGAAAATATGTTTAATCGAGACCAAACACAAGTGGGTTTGGGTTCAGTCTTTGCGAGCACTTCTCCTCGGCTAAGTTTGATGACATATTCATTTGATTCTGGTAAAAAGAACACTGTATACATCACGTTGAGAAAATCGATAAAAAGCGCAACGTAGAATATATTAATGATATCACCGGTTTCCTGGATAGGTGTAAGTTAGATCTAAACCTCTCTTTCTCTCTTTTTCTTTCTTTCTTTTATTTTCATGCATGATGTGATAATATGCTCACCTTGATAATAAGACTGCTTGCATACGAACCAATCGTTTGTCCGATAAAGAGAGATGCCATAAGTCGAGAAAAAACGATTGTTCTAGATGATGTTGCTGTGCAATCTGCAATATATGCTTGAACTACCGCCATTAGTGAACTCTCACCTGCCATAATGCCTTTTAAAAGTGGACCAATAAAAAGTAATGGTAGACCAATAATATGGTGAAACTTCGCTGTCATGATATCACAAAATACGTAAATGAAACTTCCCAAGGTTGAGATTCGGAAAACTAGTGTACGCCCTTTACGATCTGACAAACGGCCGTAAAATCCGGCACCTATTAAAGCTAATATGCATATACATTAGGTTCGTGGTATATCCAGATGTCTATTGTCTTTTCTAAACTTACTCGACGCATAGGTGAGAAACATGATGACAGCTTGGGCACGAGACACCATTTTTTGTACTTCCGGAGTAGAGCAATTCTGAACGGGTATAGTATCGAGATCAGTATTTGGTTGAAGATTGTAATATCTGCAATTAAACAATTTTAACATGAAAGATAAATAGTCAATTAAAGGGTAAATTGTTATCCCTGCGTTTTTCTGTATTACCGATTACAAAAAATCTCAGTATAAAATTGGGCGTGAGGGGCATATAAAGCTCTGCAATAGTCATAGCGGTAAAAACAATATTATATTATACAATATCAAAATAATAATTATGATTATGGTAATAGTGGTCAAATTAGAAACTAAGATGTCATTTTAATTATATCTTTTATAAGTTTACCCTCCAGAAAAAGCAACTAATAACATAGGGAATATCGCATACCATGAGGATGGGCTCTTTAATTGAGCAAACCTTCCCAATAAAGGTGTGTTTTCATTCATAATGTTATATATTATTATATAATAGGAAATAGAGGGGGGTTACTTGCACTCTATTTAATGTAATAGACACACTTGAAGTGTTGAGAGTGACAAAGATAACAATTTATAGAAATAATAATAATAGTAGAAGAGGGGAGTGAGAATGTGAAAAAATATTTTATCAAATGATTTTTTAGCTGAGTTGAGTTTCAATCGGCCTAAAAGCGCTCATAATTTTGTGTACCCTCGCTGAAACCGATGCTGCTAATCGTTTGGTAGAACTCAAAATGTGTCACTCGATTCATGTATATTCATTCTGTATTTGCATAAATCAAGGTATATAGTAGGTGTATATATATTATATGCAAAAAATAGCAAGTATTTCGAATTTGATAGTTTAATTAATAAATTCTATCATAGTATGGTTTAAATATCACTGGAGTATAAACTGTATGGTTTATAGAAAGACCTTGAGAGTGACTTGGTTATCGATTTTGATTTTATGAAATTTTCCTAGTATTTGTTGTGTTATCAGCTATAGAGATTGATTCTTGAAGATGCCGTCGATACTTTTTAGGAAAAGAAATGTTCGGGTGAGGCTTCGCGCTTCATCTTTCACTATGTCTGTTTCCTAATCTCCCTTTTAGGGCAATTTAGCCTCACATAAATGTCCAAAATCATTCTTTTAAAAGAAAAAATCAAATCAATACTGTGATTACTGTTTTTCACATGTAGCATTACTCGGTAACAAATATTCCGAAAAAGGTGTACAATTACATTGACAAAAGCAATACGTTTATAACTTTCCGTTTTAGTGCATTTGCTTTCCCCTGGTAGAAGGAGTGTAAAAAATGAAAACAAAAGGAAATTATTATCTGAAAAAACGGAAGTCTCTTTATGCTTCAACCTGGTGACAGGTTATGTGATCAATCGTTGTATTACGATGAACAAAAAGTACTACTATTTCATACAAGATGGGAAAAAAGCATGAAAGAAATAGTTTGTTTCTTTCGCCCATATGTAGATGTTAATTGATGTAACTTATAGAACTGTCTGATTTCTTTGATCAAACATTGCATTATAAGTTCAATACTCATATGATTTTTTTTAAATTAAAGTACAACCGAAATATTGACAAAAGAGCCTCGGTAACCAGCATCATTTTTGTCTTTCCTATAATCATGTAGATGTATACAATCGAATCTTTGAATGGAATTGAGTTAGATTATTTCTTTTAGCCTTTCCAGTTAAGTACTATAGCGTGTCATTGGTATGGATTTTTGATGCTGTTATAAGTCCATCAACTATATTTACACATTATTTTTAATTTCTAGAAAAAATTATGCTATATTAATAGTGCTTTTGTGCTAAAAACAGAATTCATTTTGTATTACAGATTTATGCATTTCATCTACCGGGTATATCATCATCTTGCATTCAGAATTGGATATAAGTACAAAGTAAATGAATTTTTGGTACAAGCATATTTCTAGATACGTTCTTGTATACCAAGTTCAGTGATCTTTTTTCCTTTTTTTTCGCTGAAAGAATCATATGCTAGAATTTATTCTCATGTAATTATTAAAAAGGTCTTCCAGAAGTTCGTAACTGTACGTAATACCTTGAGAAGAAAAATAACAGCTTAAAGAAGCATTTACTTCTTATTTTTCTTGTGGGACACATTATTGACTTTCATAAGAGTTCCATGTAACGTATTACTGAATTTTCAATTGATATATATATATATATATAATGAAAAAACAGAGCAAGTTCTTTCATAAAAACAGCAATTGTACATCAAATTTCTTTATTCTAATACTAAATATCAAACAATTGTTTCCGCTAAAGATGGTTTCTACTAAAATAATCCTTGCTTTGTCTGTAACACTGATTAGTAATGCCATTGCTCTTTCAGTGTCCTCGATCTCTGAATGTCCTGCTTTAACTCCTCGTAAAACCGCTGCAACTGGAGTGACGGATCTTCGAATCGATGACATTAAGATGGTTGCTGGTCTTGGGGATAGGTAATTGTAATATATATGATGAAATATGATCTTATATTTTAATCGAGAAGCGAAAAGTATCATGGCAGGTTTTGCAATGATGGGTGTTGACTATGGAGGCACGGGTGCTCTCAACCTTAGTTCAGTTACTGAATATCGTGGTCATAGCTATGCTATTGGTGCTGACAGTGGTGCAATTACATTGCCTAATTTTATTAAGAGATATAACTCTAAATTACAAGGCGGGTCCATTTTGACACATGGTTAGTAGTTACATCTGCTTATACGTCCTTCGACCAAATTGAATTAAACAAAAGAAATAACCCTTTATTTACGTATTAGTTGCCTCTCTATGTTATGGCTTATTGTGTGGTTTCCCTCTAACTGCCTGTAAGTAACGTAAATAATATTGATATATTTATACTAATTACAATACCTTTGTTTTCATTTTAGATCGTCCTCTAAGAGACAATCTTAATGCTGCCCAAAGTGGTGCATTGGCAATGAACCTTGATCTTGAACTTGACTATCTTATTCCTCGTATGTTTTGATTTACAAGTACAAAAAGTCGATGCGTAAATATAAATTAATTTATTATGTAACTTTTATAGGCATGAAAACATACAGCCTTACTTCTAATTTCAACAATGATTGGAAGATGATTACCATTCAAATTGGAAGTACGTAAACAGTCTCACTAATAGCAAAAAAATAATCATACTCATTCCCACTCTCTTATTAGGTAACGATCAATGTGCTGCTTGTAGTGGTTTATTCGACAGCAATGTCACACCTGAAGCATATGGCAAATATGTTGACGCTGCTATTCAGCGTATAAAAAAGGAAATCCCAAAGACAGTAGTAAACTTACGTGAGTCTCTATAAATATACCATGGATTTATTGAATGTTAATATATAATCCAATTAGTTGGTACCTTCAGAGTGTCTGGCGTTTTCCCTTTGACGAATGGACGCGATGATTATTGTGCGCTGCTAAACGGTGGCGTCAATGAATTTGAATGCTCTTGCGCCAGCTCAACCGAAAATTTGGCCAAAATGGATGCTCTCTCTGATGGTAATACTGAATACAGAACCTTCCTGTGAGATATTAAATAGTATACGACTAACTAAAACAAACCACAGGTTATAATGAACAGCTCAAATCTGTTGCTGAAAAATACAAGGGAACTGCTGGAGGAACATTTGGTGTCATGTACACTCCTGCTCCTATTGATGTTACATCTTTCCCTATCGATGCTTTAAGGTAGCTTAGGGTACACTTAAAATATGAATTTTGCTTTATCTGAGCTGTTTCTTTTTCATTACTTAGTAACTTTGATTGTTTCCACCCTA
>VCJJ01002260.1:17754-47779 GCA_024139415.1 Backusella tarrabulga | reverse complement strand
TTTTTTTTTTTTTTCAAAATGAATGGTTGTTATTAGTGAGTCATTATTTCTGACATATATGTATATATTAATACCTTAAATTCATCAAGTATTTTTAAAGCCTTGTCGATTTCAGACTTGGCTTGTTCAATAGAATTTTTAGCATCGTCGCGAAGACCTGAGGCCTCATCCGACCCCATGCTACCAATGGTTTCTTTTAGCCATTCTTCAATATCCTCACTGTCATCATCATCTGAGCTATGGATAATCGAAGGCTTTCTTGGTTTCTGTTGATGGGGTACTTTGGAGCGTTTGGTTGAGCGGAAGGTAACATTACGTGATGTCGTTGTGCTTCCATTGGCCGTTCGTTTCTTTTTTGCAGGGCCTCTTTTACGGCCATTAACGTGTCTTTGGGTAGGTGTAACGCTTCTATTAATTGAGTTTACCGTTTTGAGCGATGCATTAGGTGTTTCACCTTGTGCTGTCAGTGCCATTGCTTGGATTAAAGGAGCACGCATAGATTCACAAAATGCAAGTCTTTGCTGTGTATCAGTAAGCTCATTTCGTAAATCACGAATTGTATTTTGGTATTGGCCAATAATGGGTAAAGTTTTGGTATTTGAATTATCACCAGTAGATACGTTAACGTTATTCAAGTATTCTATCCAATCTTCTGATTGAAGGTGTTCAGTTAACTCCCGTTCAATCTGAAGTGAGTCACGCTGAGTTGTTACTTGGCAGATTTCATCGGACATGGTCCTGACCTTTTCTTTGAGCATTCGTATTTCGTCTTGAAGGGCCTTTGTCTTGTCACCATTTGTGCTGAAAATACTCATTACTAGGTCAGATGAGCTTTTTCCTGCAGAGGACGACCGTAAACTATTAAGTTCCATTTTTAATTGTGCGACTTGAGATCGTAGTCGGTTTACTTCTACAGATGAACCAGCAAATTCTTGATTTATTGCAACTTTGTTCTTAATGTTTCTTGCTCTATTAGCGTACTTTAACGTGCTTAGCGTCTCTAGAAAATTAGAATCGGAAGGAGAAACACAAGCCATCATCAATGTCTGCGAGTTTCCACCAAGAGAATCTTGTAAAAGGCGTGTTAATTTAGAATCTCTGTAGGGTACATGAGGTGATTTTCTAGAATCGTCTCCTAATGCGCTAATCACATTTCCCAAAGCAAGCAAGCCGGAGTTGATTGATATACCCTCGCGTGCACGATCACCTTGAGCATTTGTTCGTTTAAGCTAAAATGGATAAATAAACAAGAAAACATACTGCATGAGTCAACTGTTTAAAATATATGCATCTCTCTCTCTCTTTTTTTTAAAAAAAGAAAAAAATGCATATCTCTGGTATTGCATATACATACTCTTTCGGAACCAGCCAGATCGACAAAATGAAATTTACTTGTCACTGTTCGTTCAGATGAATCTCCTGGAACCATTTGATCATCTTCCGGCAGCTGCTGTTTTAGAATCACTGAAAAAATAGCATGCGATCTAGAGGAGACGGAATTCATGTCTGTAGAGCCGGTTGTACGACACAAGGAGCCTTTTGCCAAGTATCGTAAAAGCTCATCAGGACTGTCGCAAGGTTCTTCATGAACACCACTCCAATATATGTTTTTATTGGAATCTTCACGGATTTGAACATCGCATAAGGCTAAACCTTTTTTCTTTATGCCTTGATTCTGGTACGCATTTAAAAGATCCACCAAATCTTCGTTATATAACTCTAAAAAGGTTACATATACTTGATATTTAAATTCAGATGTTGCGTTTTCCTTTTTTAAAGCCAACTTTGAATAAAGATCATTGATAAATCTAGGAACAATTCCTAATTACAAAATAATTTTTAATGAAAAGATCACGGGGTTTATTTTATTTTATTTTTTTACCTTGTTGCTCAGAATCTATGTTACTACCATCAAGTGCAGTTCCCATACTAAAGGTTTTACCCGATCCTGTTTGACTTTTTATTTATTTTGAGTGTTAAAGAAAAATTAAGGAGTATCATTTTATTATCATTATCGTACCCATAAGCCAAAATAGTTGCATTAAATCTAGAAGCGAGATTAATACTTTAATCATTTTAAATCTTTCTTTTTTTTTCTTACCCTTCAACAAATTTTTCCAATAGAGGGGTGACGCTTGTATCATAAATAGTTTTTTGTGCTGTCTTTGTATCAAACACGTAATCGTATGTAAATGAATGGTCTTTTCCGATCAATATTTGTGGTTGGTTTGGTATAAATGATATACATTCTGTACAATTTGAAAGGTGCTCTTTTTGTGTCAACGGTCTTACACGTAGTGCGACTCTATTTTATTTGTGTACATGTCTGTCAGTTAGTTAAAAGAAAAGAAAAATAGTGGAGTAGGCACGTACCTGACTGCAGTAGAGGCCATATTAAATGATATATTAAAAATGAGAAAATAAAAGTAATGTAAAAGCGATATAAAATATCAAAAATGCTATAGAAGTACAGGCTTAATTTTGTTTTAGTTTGTATCGAAGAATGGAAAAAGAGAGAAAGGTAAAAAAAATCAGGAGAAAAAAAAATAAATACTACAAAATAAAGCTCAAACGTTTCAAAAGTTAGTGATGATCTGACGTTCAATAACACTTAACAGATAACACATAATCAATCTCAACTACACTTTTATCTAATTTTACGGATTTAAATACTCAGTGTTCCGATAATTATATGAGTATTATCCATGTATTTGTTGTATATCATGTACAATGTTGAAGAAAAATCATTTCAAATGTAGGCTTACTTCATCGTTTCAGTATCCTTTCGGGTGGTACAGAATACAAGCAGGTACTCGTTCGCTCACAGACTAAGTCAAATCATGGGCCACTCAATAAAAACACCAAATATAGTATCCGATATTGGAATACTACCTGCGTGTCAAACGAATAATAATTAACCGATCTGTTCTTATTTGAGAAAAAAAAACTTGTTTGTGTGAGTATCCGGAGCCAATCTCATGACACAACATCCCATCAGTTTTATCTTTGGACGGTAACTGAATAATAATAGATATATTCTAATTATGCATAGATCATAAGCATCACCACCAGTGGTATATATTTTAATGTACGAGTTCCATCATGACATTTACTCCTCATCTTCTTCTTTTCATCACATTACTTCATGTATTGATTTTCAAACCCGTTTTCAAAACGAAAGAAAAGATAAACAGAAATAAATTAAAAGGTGGAAGCATTGTAATAGTGTCTTACAAAGTAAACAATTATGAGCCAGCATTGCTTAAAATTAAATGAAATATCGTTTTGTCATTAGATATATATTGTATTCCTCACTGCTTATTTCTCAACTTATATTGACAAAAATATTGCTTATGTATGTTCAAGCCACTTGAGTTTTAAACATAACATGATAACGAAGACCTGGTTTAGGTGCATATATATTCAGGGTGAATGTATAAAAGTAGTCCCAATGCATTTCTGCTCTCTCCCCTTTTTCTATATCTATTCAAAGAAGTAAACCAAGGTAACAAGAAAATCAAAACAAATAAATAAACAAAAACAAATAATTATTTCGCTTTTTAGCTCTTCCATTAAAAGTAAAATTCATTTTCTGGCCAACTTTTCTTATAGATGCAAACCAAACAACTCTAGCACACCCCACTTTTGGTGACAACAAACAATATCAGAATGAGTTTAATAAGGTTGTTAACAATGAGTCTTTTTTTTTTATTAAAATTAATGTATATGATTACTAAACAATAGAATACTCACTGTTTTCTTAAACACCCCAATTTGTTAGGCTGCCTTCCATTTTTTTTTTAAATATACAAAAGCCACCTTTTGTTCTTAACATGACTAAAAATATTAATTTTGAATTCGATGACACTGTAGAATGAATAAACAAAAGTTCTTTTTTTCAACTTCCTCCTTATGTCGCTCTGGATTTGATAATTGCCCTCACCCCCTATTTTCCACTGCTACTCCTTAATTTTTGTAGCTTTTTTTGTGTCCTGACATCTTGTATAACACAAAGGATATACTTCAAACCGGATTACGAATTAAAAGTATAAATTGATATCAAATAGTAATCATATGAAAACGGTACATATCAACCATATTTTGAAACCATTTTTAATATTTATTATTAGCAAGCATACTTCCTCTTATCGAAAAAAATTGTAAGAACGGGCTCTCAAAATAGCAACAGAAAATTTCACACTGGTAGTATGGTTATGGTTTCACAAGAAATGAACTTGGACAAGTTAAATCTTGTGCTTCGCTTAATTCTGTGATAGATATGTTCTGTTGTTTAATATATGCTCAATATATAAATGGGAGCGTGCGGTTTAAATAGATCGTGTTCGATGGAGTATATTATCTTTACAAAATAAACCCGAGTGAACCGCTACTACCACCCTCGCAAGAGGAAACTATCTTGATTTTAGGGACAAACAAAGATGAAACAAGTTGGATTGTACTAACGAAAGGTTCACATAAATGACGTTTACCATTTTCACAAAAATGAACGATAATAAAGTATGTATAATTATAGTTTGCTGTCGTGAATCATAAGAACGGCACTATCAAGTTCATGTAACCCTATTTTTGTTGTACCCAGACATGATGGTAAAAAGTGCGCAAATTGAACAGCAGACGAGAGATCAACATGGAACCTTTAAAGGAGCCTTCAGGTCCGAAAACACATTTAAAAAAAGAAGCGGAATCATATTATATTAGGAAGCACTTCTTATAGTCAGTTTATAATACGTTCGATGATTTTTTCTTACGATTATTTTCAGGGTTACAAAAATCTGTAACCGTGCTTTGACTTTTCCTTTCTTTTTTTGGAAATTTTGGTGATGGTGCCCTTATCACAAAGTTGTAGCACTTTTTTACTTCGTTTTTTTTTTATTTTCTTATTTCATATAGCTTTCATTTTTAATTAATTTTAAAGTAGTTGGTTAAGTAATTGATTGATGCACTGAAGGTTACAGGGACCATCGAAAATAAGGAATCTAACTGGCAAAACATAGCATATATTTTTTTTAAGAAAAAAGAACTCCTGGTAATAGTAGATTTCATAAAAAATAAATTGATCAAAAATATAGATGATCATAAAAGTGGTCTTTACAAGAAAACATTCGAAGAAAAAAATTCAAAAAGAGGAACTCTATGGTATTGTAATAGCAATTATAACTTAATTAATTAGCTAGCGTACTACCTTGTTTTAAAGGTATTAGGTGATATTTGCCACACATATATTAAAAAAGTTTAAGGACAACTCTGACCAGTATCCATTAATAAGAAGAAACATTCTTTTGTATACTAGGAGCATAGAATTCGATTTAGTACTCGTAAAATGCACTAAACATTTTGTACACGTTCGAATTTGTCTAGATTTTATAAAAGATGATATGTTGTGTGCGAAATTTAGCTAAAGGGAGTTGTAGCAACATTTATCAATGCAAATAAAACCAGCATTCAAGTCTATTAAATGATAAATTGACGTCCTGAATGATATTCTAGAGCGCGATATGCACAATTTCAATTTCTATTATAACCTAAATTTGGTCAATTTTATCGACTACATGGCCATATTTAAAACCAAAGTATCTTTTAAGTACATTCTCTTCATATAATTTTAACGTAGTCTTTATTCTGAAATTTTAATATACATTGAGTACAGTAGTATCACATAATTAAATAAAGGCATTTTGTCATGCTACGCATTACGAAGGTTATAAAGCTCTATTTAAAGTTGGTCGATATCATTATTTGTTAACAATACATTCTTGAGTATACTTAAATGATCTATTGGATCATAAAACACCAAAGTTTAAGCTATATTATGGCATAAAATATGTAGTTTTGCTTATTTGTAGTATTTCAGCCACTTTAGGTATTATACAACACAAATATTAAATCCACTGCCGTATTTTTTCAAGATCAAACAAGTAAAACCAAACTCTATACAAAATTTAATCATGCTTTTTAGGTTTTTTTAGTGTGTTAATTGAAAAGTCAAATATAAAATAAATAGCTAAGTTTATTATCTATAGTGTGTATTTTTCATTTTATCATTGCCTTTTCCAACATTTTTGTACACTTCTACGCCATCGAATACGATTATTACCATATGAGAACAGACTAACTTTATTAAAAGTTCATCGATTTAAACGTATTATCCTAACGCTCCCTCAGACGATCTACAAAATATGCACCCGGTTCATTTTTAACCCTAATATACGAACGATAAATAGCTTATTATATCAACTAATAAAGAATTAATAATGCTATTGAAATTAGTAAGAGACTACTTGGGAGCCTTGCAGATAATGATGATGTGCGGCTAAATGATTGATCATCGCATAAATATGTTTTAATTGATACTCATGACATCAAATAATATTTACAAGGTGCCTTAAGTGAAGATCTTTGATCAACATAATATATAAAATGCTTTATTCATTCACGGGATATCATTTACACTAAAGTATCATGCATAGTGCTAATTGATGTCAGTCAAAGTATCATAAAACAAGAGAAAATTCAAAATGATCAGCGATAAGTCACTTTATTTATATATATAAAATTGTCTTATATCGGAACAGTGAACAGTATTACGAGTAGAATTCCAGCTTTGAGTAAAAAAATATCTCCTTTATTGTATACTTTTAGGCGGAAACATTAAAAAGGAAAACAAAGAGGTGATGCTCTTATGATAGCTTTTGCATGATGCCTTAGTCTTGTTATGCTTTAACAGTAGAGGGAAATATGAAATTTGATACTTTAGAGGTAAGCATGTGTGTCATCTGCTTGGTTGAAACATATTGCATTTAGGCTGATGTAAGTTCTGCTCCTATTAAGTTTTCACAGTATTATTCGCTCTTGCTATATACGTGAAAAGACCTTATTTGAAGGAGGAATGTCTAAATAAGCTATACATTATTATATAAGACGTTGCTTATTTGAATATTTGTTAATCTACTGTTCTTATTTTTTTTTCTTTTGAGAATATGATGTGAAGCTTGGTATTAAAACAAACAAACAAACACATTATTACACCATTTTGTTTTATAACAAGAAGCAAACGATCAAAAGATCAATCAGATAAAATTTTTGTTGTCTCCTTGCATGTGTGCATCTAGTGAAACATTGATGATTCTAATTAAAACAAAAAGTACATGTAAACCTTTGATAGCATAGAAGAAAGTAAAATAATTTATTTTGGTATAACGGTAATAAGAAAAAAAGTAAAAGATAAAGGAACAAAGTGCTATATTACATGAGTTGTTATTTTTTTTAAATATATATGTATGATATATACACCCCTCTTTTTAAAATTAGCTCAATGCAAGCTCCGTATCACATTACATTACATTTGAACCTTGCTTTTCATTTGTCTATCCTCATTTAATCGATGTGATATTGGCATATTAGCCGGAGGATAATAATGCACTCGTAGATGCCTTCTCATGTTACTGTGAACACTAAAACTACGTCCACATCCTGGATGAGGACATTGAAAAGGTTTTTCGCCTGTGTGCGAATAAACATGGATTCGAAGAGAAGAAGGTCGGGAAAAGGATTTTATGCAATGGTTGCAGTGGTATCTGTGGTGACTTTTTTGGGTCTGCTCCGCCTTGGAATTTTGGCTTTGTTGCTGGAATACGGGGAAGCCTGAAGCTGTGTGAGATCTAACCCGGCGAGTCTCTGGTGGAGGAGGAGTCATGATGGGTCTTGAAAACTCGATAGAATCAGAAACAGTACGACGATGTCGATGGAAGGGTTGGGGTGTATAAGCATAAGGACTAGACGGTAACTGCATTACAGGTACATATTCTGGCTGAATCATTGGTGGGTTTAACTTGGAGGGGGCTTTATATGTAAAATGTAATAAGTAAATAGTATAGCATATCAAAGTAGTGGTACTTACATGGATGGTCATTAAAAAGCCCTTTAAAGACATGCTTGATAGGAGGTAGTGTAACTTTGTTATCCATTTTAATTTTATTTTTCTAACAATAATGTTTATGTACTAGAAGAAAACAGAAGAAAAGAAAAGGAAAAGAAAACAAAAAAAAAAATTTTTTTTTATACAAAAATATCGTGCAGATCATTAAGTCAAATGATAAGCCAATTGCTGCAGATCGATGGGGTTGTACACTGTAAGCAAAAAACGTATCATCTGGCATGAGATGAAACATTCAATGTATATTTTTTCAAATATTTATTCTATAAAAACAGTTTTTTGTTTACGATACATGTAGAATTGCAAGAAGATCTAAAAAACAAATCAAAGTATGAGGCCATGAGAATAATAAAATGGGGAATCTTTTACTTACAGTGAAGTCCATGAACAGGGTTCCACCGCTTCCAAGCAGCCACGGATAATTGATAAATAGAAATGTAGGATCAAGTGATACAAATACAATGCTCTATTTGTTTTTTCATTTGTCAATAATACAATAATGACACTTTTTGAATTTGATCACTCACCAAACAATAAGTAATATTACCAACAACACTAAACACAAACATGGTCAAACTAAGGCCATCCACACTCTCGTTTCTAAAGTTTTGCATGATTTGGGGTATACGGCTTGCACAATAAAGAATGGCACTTCCCCAACCCAGAAGCTGAGGCAATATATGCAATTCTTTTACATCAATTTCGTGACCCGACCAGAAGAAATAGTAAGCTGAGCCCAACAACAAACCTGCCCACGTTAAAATGGAGGAAATGATAAATAATCTGATTGTCTTCTTTGTGCGACTTGAGGTTTGTGAGATGATTGTTGTGCTCGAATAATTGCTTTTAACATGCGACAAAAGCGAACTTTGTTCGGATGGCGAACTATCGGAATTGAAACTCTGATCTGTTGAAAGAGGGTGGCGTGCTTCGGGATCCACAAAGATTACCTCGTCTTTAGTTGACTTGGTAAACGATCTATAATACAGCACTTGCCCCATCAGCACACAATCGGCCAATAAATAATAAAGCGCTAACAAGAGCTAGTTCCACAAGTCGAATAAGTTATCAAAGCACATATAAAACAATAAATTAAATTGAGGAGGTTACCATAGTGAATAATAAATTGTCTAAGATGACGCCAAATAGATTGAGGATATCTCCAAATATCCAAAATAATAAGAATTGAACAGAGATACCGTCTGTGTTCTTTCGCAAGTAGTTCTCTCGGATCTGACTAATAAAACCCGTTTGTCAACTTGACTATTTTTGCGATGAGCGATGACTTACGGTGTAAAGACAACGATCCAACAAACGATCGAGAAGTAGCCGAGAAAAGCTGCAAAGCTTTCCTTGTCATAAAAGTCTAGCATTCTTTCTAAAGTTGTTTTTTTTTTCAAGAAAAACAAACGCAAAAGAGAGAAGGTATAATAGAAAGAAAGGAATAGTGTCCACAATAAAAAAAACTTTGTCTTTCCATTTTAAGGTCAATTTCAATCCCGAATCACCAAACTGCATTTGCTATTGGTCGACTTTGTCATAACTTTCACAGACTAAAGTTTCTTTTTTGGCGTTTTGCACGGAGCGCAGGGAATATATCGCTTTAGGTTTTGAAAAAGTAATAAAATGTCACCTCCCTATTCTTTTTACAGTATCTTTTCGTTCTAATCGCTCATGTCGGACGATTACGCTGATAACGCCTCAGACTACTCTGATCCTCTCGATTCATTCCAGCAAAATGCTTCTGGAGTCGACCAGAGCGATCACTCAACTGCAGATCAGAATGAAAGCGAAGCTGATTCCAATGTCGATGACTCAGTAAAGGAAGATAGAGCGCGTGAAATGTATGAAGAGAGCCACCCTGTCAAGGTGCAGCAACTGCAAGGTGGCCGTGAAATCGCATTGCAGGAAGCCAATTGGGGCGTTTCTTCATTGCGACGTCCTTGGGGTCCTGAGAAATTACGTGACAACAGTCCTTTAACCTATTGGCAGTAAGTGTAGGTGAAGGATTCACTGCCGGTTTTCTCATTTTTCCTCTGTAGATCGAATTGTCCAGACCCAAAAACGCCTCACATTATTGATTTGACATTTCGACAGGCAACCATTATCAAGCAAGTATCGCTGTTTATTGATTTTTATCAGGACGAAAGTTACACCCCAAAAACAGTGACTATTCGAGGAGGCAATTCTATTCGAGATCTCGTAGTAAAGTATCATCGTTTTAACTCTTAAATGTCTATTTACTCAGTTGATTATGATAGGATGTACTTACATTTGAATGCCCTCAAACTGTTGGCTGGGTCAATGCAGATATTAGCGAAGTTGCAAGGTTGGTTTCGATAAAATGATTGGTAGATTATGCTTTAATGTTTAACTTGATAAACAAACAAACAAACAAAAAAGTGAATTGATTCGTGTGTTTAAACTACAAATCGTCATTCAAAGCACCCATTTAAATGGTCGAGATACGCATATTCGACAAGTCAAAGTATATTCTGTTTTACCGTAAGTGTATTTATTTAAAATGTGTGCGAAACAAGACAAGCTGACTCTGCCTTTTTTTCCATTTAGTCAATCCTTGGAACCTGATCAAAACACAAACCAAAAGAGCAAATTCCCTATTGGTTTGCGTTAAGAGTGACCATTTTCATATTCATCAAATTTAACTAACAAAGCATTCTTAAAACGATGGTCGTTTTGATATTTAGCGCATTTAACTAAAAAAAAGTACTCTCAAAAGATATTTAATTGCATTCAAATAAAAAAAATCAAAATCATGTGGCGAATTATATGATATGTTTATTATATAGGACTATGTGTTTATAATATCTAAAACTATTATAATAAGTTATTAAATTCTAATGAGGATATATATGATGCTCTATTGCTTGTAGAAGGGGTAATCGGTATATCCTACACCATCGTTAGTATAGAAGGTGCTGCGGTCATATTTGTTCAATGGCCAGTCGTTGCGGAGACGTTCAACAATATCAGGGTTGGAAATGTAGAGACGACCGAAACCAACCATATTACCGGTTCTCTCAGCAGTATCAAAGGCAGCCTTGGTATCATAGGTATAGCCACCAGCACTCACAAATGGACCCTTCCATTCCTTACGGAAAGGATCAAGGGTATCGGCAGTCTTGTTATATTCGTCAATTTGGAAATCAGCACGGGGCTCCACCATATGAATATATGCCATGTTGCTGTGCTTGGCTTGGAGAGACTTGACAAGATAACCCCAGGTTTCATAAGGTGTAGCATCCTCCATATCCTGGAAACCAGACCAAGGCGAGAAACGGATGGCGGTACGCTCAACACCAACAGCATCTACAACAGCGTCAACAACTTCAAGAGGGAAGCGGCAACGGTTCTCAATTGAACCACCATAGATATCGGTACGTTTGTTACAAGAGGTATTGATAAACTGGTCAAGAAGGTATCCATTAGCAGAGTGAATTTCAACGCCATCAAAACCAGCCTCAATGGCATTTAATGCAGCTTGACGATAATCCTGGGCAAGATCTTTGATTTCGGGAATACTAAGTGCGCGAGGCTTTTCCTGAGGAAGACCCATATGATTGACACCTCCAATCGCAATATCGGAGGAGGAGACACACTGCTGGCCCATATTGTACTCGGCCATGGCAGCACGACCAATGTGCCAGAGTTGAAGGAAGATGACACCACCCTCGGAGTGCACTTGCTCAGTTACTTTCTTCCATGCATTGATTTGATCCTTGGTGTAAATACCAGGGGCACGGGGATAAGAACCGGCAAGACGAGTGATGAATGTCGCTTCGGTGATCAAAAGACCACCAGGAGTTGTACGTTGGCCATAGTAGTCCTTCATAAGATCGGTAGGGACTGCATTTTCATCGGCTCTGAAACGAGTTAAAGGGGCGAGAACAACACGGTGTTTGAGCTCGTGCTTGCCGAGTTTCATGGGGGAAAAGAGAGCAGTGCTGTTGTTGGCCATTGCTGTTTGATGATTGAGTTTATTCGATTCTTGGGATCAATGTTTTTTCTTTTATATATATGAATGTTTTCTGGATTTCAATTCAAAAACAAACAAGGTCGGGATAACAAAAGGCGCTGTGTTGCAGAAACAATTTCGTTCTATGATTTGACACCCGACTACTAAGTAATAATTTGACAGGTATGTACTTATCATGAAAACTACAAAAAAACGCATATATACATGTATAATGAGCATAAAATTTATCCGTTGTCACCCACATTATATTTATTTTTTTGAACAACTAGCGTTGACGTTGTCAATAATAGAGACAAGATTCTCCACAACTGTTATCCTCTACAATTAAGAACAGCGCTGAAATAAGATAGGCCGACGAAGAAACATCAGATAAATGTTTTAAACATCTTTTCTCTGTATTAATAATCCACGATTCGGTGTTATATTTATCACCTTTTCAAATTTGGATTACTTAAGTTTTTTTACATTTCTTCCGCTTAATTTCAAGCATTCTTGATCCATTCCTTTTTATATACCTTATTTAACGGTTATTTAATGCATCAGACTACATATAGCATACAAGTACGTTGTATTTTCAAAGTTTAATTAACGTTACAAACACTTGTATATCAGTTATACGACGAATTCATAAACAAGTCTAAGATGACATTCCCGCGGTATTGACAGCTACTGGAGTTTTGCAATAGGTATTGTTAATATGAAGGAGCTCATTAATTTACCCAATATGAAACTTGTTACTTGCAGCAGTCAGTTTGATACTCTGACCTTTATATATCCAAATATTTTTCTAATCTGCTCCTAATTCCTTGATTTCTTGATCTATATCGATAACCTATTTGTTATCAAGTACCGATTTTCTCTGATCCTTTTTAGTTTAATTTTATAACGACAAGGACACAAATTATCCATCATAAAGAAAAGTATACTAATAATTGAATTATAGCATCGCTTATTAATCAAAATGGAGTTAATTATAAAAAAAACAACGTCTTACTTTGTATCATGACTTGAGGGATGGAGAAAGGAATGGCAAGAATATCTGAATTTAAAAAAAGTGAGATGGAAAAATGATTACTCGGAAATAGCAACATTTCTAGAATGCTATAAAAGTCTTGGAGATACTCAAATATAATGATTGCAGATGTAAACGATACCATTTAGAGGACATTTACTAATAACTTTATACTGCCACGTTTAAATTAAATTTAAAAGTAGTACGTATACTGGTTTATTCAAGAAATTGAGAAAAATGACATTTCAACAATATGAAGAATTGAACAATATAAAGAAAATGACAGATTTTAATATCATGCAAAAAAAAAGTAAAATAAATGTTACACAAATCACGAACATTTTCTAGCTTTATTACGGTGCAAATACTTGAAACGTTTAGGGAGAAAAGCAATAGGAAAACAAATCATCAACTCAACTTTTGCATTTATTTGGACAAGGTACATATTAAGTATCAGGGCCTCTTTGATAGTGTATCCGTCAATCATAAAGCAAAACAGAGAAACGAGGATCAGGGCGTTGTTTTCACAAAAGCTCTATGCTACCAAGCAGCAGCATAAATTTGAGGATACTTGGATTATGTTTGGGTGGCTGTGCTTTAAAAACCCCCCTTTTAATTCAATTGATTTTAAAAGATCTATTCAAGCCTTCTCTTTCTTTCCAGGGCGGTATTCAACACTAAACAGTCCTAGCCAACATGTCCAAGTCTCCAGCTAGTATGTTGATGATTAGATTGTTATTTGAGCAGAAATCCAACTTATCAAATTTATAGTTTTAAATCCTACTGATGAGGATATTCAACTCTTGCTCGCCGCCCAGTGTCACGTTGGCACCAAGAACGTAACTTCTCATATGAGACCATATGTCTTTAAGCGTCGTCTCCATGGTAATATATTGCTATACTATACTCCCGTTACAAGACACCCTAATATGTTGTATAGGTGTCAACATCATCAATATCGGAAAGACCTGGGAGAGGCTTATTTTAGCTGCCCGTATACTCGCTGCTATTGAGAATCCTAAGGATATCATCATTGTATCTGCCCGTCCTTATGGTCATCGTGCTGTTCTCCGTCTCCGTGGTACCTTGGAGTATGGCGCACCTTGGGATGTCATGGTTGATATGTTCTTCTACCGTGATCCAGAGGAGAATGAAAAGGAGAATGAAGCTGCCAACGTTGAAGAGGCTACCGGTGAATGGAATGCCACTATTGAGGAGGCTGATTGGACTATTGAAGGCTCAGCTCTTGATGGACCTGCTGGTATTGCCGCTGCTGCCTCTGAATGGAATGCCCAAGCCGCTTCTGGCGATTGGGCCGATGATGATGTTACAGCTCCTGCTGCCTCTAGCGGTTGGGATTAAATTTGTTCTCGCTTCCTGAGTTTCAATCATAAAAGTTTTTTTTTTACTTCTATTTTTTTTGTGTGTATTGTTGTTCTTGTAAATGCCAAAAGATCTTAAGAAGCCAAAGAAGTCAAAGGAGATTGAGATACCACCTCCACCTGATAAACCTCAACAATGTAAGAAAATAAAAAAAAATGTTACGGAAATGGTTGAGCTGATATAAGAAAAAAAAAAGGCCATTTTTTTGTGTTGAGAAAGAGAAGATATTGTAGTTTACCTGCAAAGAAAGACTCAAAGTTCTGTGGTGAACACTTGACTTCACTTCCTGAGAACCAGAATTCAAGTAGAGGAAAGCGTATCCCTTGTCCATATGATACTTCACAGTAAGTGTTGTTGTTTTTTTTTTGTTTTTTTTTTTTGCGGATCTCTCTTTAGCGTTTCTAAATGTCAAAGTACAGCACGATTTTCGAAAAAGATCTTGAAATACACATGAAGAATCGCTGTAATGCAAGACCTCGAGCACCACCGCGCTGCTTTTCTTTGAATGTCAACTGCACTTTACCTCTTTCCGCTGAGGAACTAGAGTTTCAAAAGAATATCTTCTCTCACCAGAAAATCTTTTCTCAGCCTTGGATTGCCCGTGTTCAATTGAAGGATCTATCAAAGGATGAATTGGATCAACTTATCGAGAAGGTTACCAATTCACATACAAAAATGGTGCCTGAGATTCCTGTCGAGATATTGACGCATCCATCTGCTGAAAAGAAAAGGTAAATCCTTCCTCTTTTTAACGGCTTTATTACCAATGCTCAAATGAAGAATAGGCCTTACGTCACTGTTTATAAGCAGCTGGATCAGCTTTCTTCATTGTTGGGCCACATGGAAAATGAAAACATGTTACAAGATAAAGGGGCTTGTTTTGTTGAATTTGGTGCTGGAAGAGGTACTTTGTTTGCTTTATAAACAGTGATGAACGTATATTTATGTTGTTACACAGGTGATCTCTCAATGTCATTGAGAAAGGCTATTGATGACGATGAAGGGCAGTCGACATTTTTATTGCTCGACAGAAAGAATGTCAGAAACAAAGTGGATCAAAGCTTACAAGGATTTTCCGAGAAGCCTCCGCTAGTACAGCGTGTCGTGATTGATATTAAGGACCTCGATTTGTCCAAAGTGGAGTGCATGTTAAGGGCGGACAAAACCAGAAAAAAGGTGGTTGTGTTATCAAAGCATTTGTGTGGCAGTGCAACGGATATTACCTTGAAGTGCTTGATGAACTATGTGCAAGCAGAAAAGACATTGGGTAACAGGTAAAAGAGCATACTTGTATACAAGATGGGGGAAACTGATTCGTCAATTAGCAACCCGGTGTCAGGCATCGTAATTGCACTTTGCTGCCATCAACTATGCCGCTATGAAATGTATCCAAATACCGAATACTTGGAATCGTTACAAGTGACCAAGCTGGAATTTGATAGAATTTGCAAAATGAGTAGCTGGGCCATTTGTAGTGACAAATCACAGAATCAAAAAGTAGAGCAAAACTCGGAAGAGAATGAAGATCATGCTGATAATATAGAAGAGGATAATGACCAAACAAAGTAAGTTAGCTTATTTGTATATTGTGTGACTTGTGAACTAAAACGCCTCAAAGTCAACATTTTTCAGGGCTCGATTTTCATGAACGTGAAAAGATTGGCTATCAATGTAAACGATTATTGGATGCCGGTCGTTTACAGTTCTTGGAGAAGAATGGGTTTAAAGCGAGATTAGTCTACTATGTTAACTCTGAAACAAGCTTAGAAAATTGCGCACTCATTGCCGTTGCCAACGACGGTTAATAAAAATAAAACCCATTATAGATCAAAGAAACAGGTTTAAATTAATCCTCTTGGATTAATCCGACTTTTACAATATTTTGCGAAATATTTTCAAAACTTCCAGAGTAACTTTCGAGCGAAGGATGCTAATCTCCCCTGAATTTCCTTCTCGAGTAAAATGTTGACTTTTTAAGGTTATTGATTTTTTAGCAATCTTCAAGAATAACTTGACAATAATCTAGAAATTCAATCTTGTTAAATCCTCGTGCGTTTCAGATCGTTAAAACCTTATTTTCAGAGAGATTCGTCAAATAAGCACAGACATGTAATAATAGCCCAGTAGACTTTTGGAGAACGTGCAAGATAAGCTGCTAATTAAACTGTAACAATTTTTGCTCTTTTAAAACACAGTGTACATGCTTTATCACTTAAATGAGTGCACTTTTTCTTTTCTTGGGACATCCATTTGATAAAGAATACAACTGAATATGTGCACCTTTGTCATACTTTTACGCCTCTTTTCCAAAAAGGAGGCGCAATGGTTGAGATTAAATAATGATTTATTAATTGCAAGTAAAAGGGAGAAAAATAGACGAAATGTAGTTATTTTCATGTTTTTTACAGATACTATCCAAGTTGAACGATTCAGTTAAAGGTAAATAAAATATTTGCTATACTATCTATTCCGGTTAAAATATTAGGATGACGTGAACGTCGTCCACCACTGCATCTTGTTGTACTGATTTCCTGTTACGATGCATTTCCGTATAAAGAATAAAAATACAACAGGGCGACACAAATCTATATAAACAGAGTTAAACGACTATTAATTCTGTCTTTTTTTTCTACTTTCTTTCCAACATAGAAGCAAAAATGGGCGACCTTGAAAGTCATGAAAAAAGTAACATAATCTATATTTTACTAATCAATGTTTAATATTTATTTGTAAAAAGATGTGCCATCAATAGTTAGATCAAATAACAGTGGCGGCTCCACAGTGTCTGATCTTGATCACTCACTTAAAGATAAACCAACGGATACATATGACTACAAGAGTGACCCAAAAAATCCATTAGTAAAGATGAATAGTCTTATGTATATGTTTTCTTTTTTTAAATTCTTATTATTTAGAACTGGTCAAAAAGAAAAAAGTACATTGAGTTTACCGTTGTTGCTATGAACGCATTTATGGGCTATTTTTCCTCTGCAATCTACGTAAGCTATTTAATATTCTATAGAAGTAGCATTTACAAAATGTATGAATTATATAGATTCCAGCAACTACAGATATTCTCAACACCTTTAACACCACCATCACAGTACGTTGTATAGATATTGTTTAAAATGATAGCAGATCACTGATTTCTTCTTTCAAGGTTATCAATGCCACTATCGCAATTTTCTTATTCATAAATGGCCTTGCAGTAAGTACACCATTGATTTAAATAAAACTCATGCTAATATAATACCTAGCCTCTTTTCTGGGCCCCACTTAGCGAAAGAGTTGGAAGAAGGTATGTAATACAAAGCCCCCTTTTTAACCCACATTTACAAACTTATATAAAATAGATGGATATATATTTCATCAATGGCATTTTACACCGTTTGTACTGTTATCTGTGGAATCTCAAAAAACATTGGAACCTTTTTTGCGTTTCGAATTCTACAATCTATTTTTGCGAGTACAGGGCAGGCCCTGGGAGCAGGCTCGGCATCGGATATGTTTGAACCACAAGATCGTGGTAAAGCTACAAGCTTTTATATACTTGGGTACGCGCAGGATTATTTTTTTATACGTTGGGTTTGCGCAAATGTTTAATGCGCAAATCTAATTAAAGAAAAATAACAAATACATGAACTAATCTCTTCTCTATTTTGATAGCACTATCACAGGACCAGCGGGTAAATATATGCTAAACAATTAAACTGGGGGGTTGCTGACCTTTTTTATTATAGTTGGACCACTTGTTGGTGGTTACGTTGATGAATATTTAGGATGGCGCTGGATCTTTTACATCATGACTATTATGGGTGGAGTCTTGACCATTCTAAACTTTATTTTTGTTAAAGAAACACTCTACACACCTTACCCTCCTCCAGCACCCGCAAACTTTAAAGAACGTTTGGAGCGACTCAAATTCAATCCAGTAAGTTGAGATTGATAAACACTGATAAAAAACTAAAAACACTTCTAGTTTGGAAGTTTCAAGTTTCTCTTGTTACCCGATGTGATATTGTGTTGTATACCCATCAGCGTTTCCTTTGGATGGTATTTCATGATGGTAACATTGATCCCAAAATCATTTGGCCCAATCTATAACTTCTCGACCGGAAGTGTTGGGCTTTGTTTCTTGGCTAATGGTATTGGAAACATAGCAGGTTCCATCCTGGCAGGCTATGTTTCTGATACATATTACAAGCGATCTGTCAAAGATCACGACGGAAAAGCCGTATCCGAGTATCGTTTAAAACCCATCTTTTTCGGTGTCCCATTCATGGTTGTTGGGTGTGTTCTCTATGGGTGGTTTCTCTATGCCAAACTATTTTGGATTGGACCGCTTATTGCAATGGCTATTGGTAACTTAGAATTTTGCGTACACATAAACATTTATCTCACAAAATATTTTCATTATAGCATGTATTGGCATAATGTATACCATTACCATCACTAACGCATATCTTGTTGACTGCTATCTCTCCAGCTCAGCATCAGGTCAGTTATATACATTAGTTTATTGGTAAAACCCTTTATAAATAATAATATATTTGCCCTTTTTAGTTGTCTCCGCTAATAATTTTACGCGAAATCTCTCTGG
The DNA here is from genome assembly GCA_024139415.1 of Backusella tarrabulga. Classification (NCBI taxonomy): domain Eukaryota; kingdom Fungi; phylum Mucoromycota; class Mucoromycetes; order Mucorales; family Backusellaceae; genus Backusella; species Backusella tarrabulga. Next base: position 28,833 of record VCJJ01002260.1, on the reverse strand, counting down.
CATGGTATTTTCACTGTTAGGTGTCACTATAAGAGATTCTCTGGGGGATGGCTGGACATTGTAAGTTTTGTATATGCGCATAAAAAATATTTAAACTTAATATCCATGTTTTTTTAATTAAAATTATAGTACCCTTATGTCATTATTATGCCTAGTATTTTACGTCACTTGCGTTCCCATTGTGCTCAAATACTCTGCTCATTGGAGGAGCAAACATTCCTTATAGTAGTTTTTTTTTCTTTAATATAATACATATATCTAATCTCAATAAATATTTTTAATTCTGTTCAAAGTGTTTAAATGGAGTGTCAAATACATACGATAGTTATGTCAAGTGGTGTGATTAAATTGGTCTTAAATCCCTGAGAATTTTCAGGTTAATCGCTGCATAAATTTATTTATGTTTCAGGTCAAAAGCAAAAAGTATATAAGCACTGTGTTTTTGTTCCCAATGCTTTTTACCAAATTTTAAATATCTTTTAAAGAAAAAAAATAATCAAATTCAAATATGCCTATGAGCAAGAACCTCGAATCTGTCCATGAGAAGTTGAGACAAATCTCTGATGAGTCTTCAAAACTGTCAAAACAGAAGTACACTGTCTCTGATATCGAGAAGCTACAGGATCAGCTTCATGAAATTGATACCAAATACTCTGAAGGTGCTTTCGGAAATAACGATGACGGTGATCGTTATGAACAACAAGGCCAAGGTCAAGTTGCCGATGAATTGGAAAAACTCCATGCTAACCTTCGTGGTATGCTTGAACGCTGTAAATAATTAAAAAAAAATGTGTTACCTTGAATGCATAAAACAAAAACGTCAATAAAATTTTCTGTTGTACAAAGTTTTAATTAACTCACGTGTATGTGTCTTGTGTGTTGTGAGCGAGAGATGTCAAATCTACTTGAAAATATCATCTTTATTCTAAGAAAGTTATAAGATCAAATAACATTAGCTTGATCATAAGAATCGCTTTCCTGAAAATAAAATTCGATTTAAAATGGATGATAACTTCTACTATAGTGAACCATATGTAAAGTTAATGCCAAAACATTGTAAACACTACGAACTGTTTCTTATATATCAACATAATGATGTTATCAAACTATGATGTTATATACAGCTTAAGTGTGATTTAACATATACTGTTGCCAAGTTTCAATGAGATTCAAGGGCTATGTAATCCTAGATAAGCATCATCTTAGGTTCTTTGGGGCAAAGTTTAACGGAATAATCGAATTCTTTCGAAATCCCCAGTCAATTTCTGGAGTCAACACCACCTCACTGTTAACTAACAAATAAAACGGACTATACTCATTATTTTTGTAGGTAGTTTGTATACATGACATTTGAATAACTTAACCAAACCCATCAATGGTGCTAATAGATACCACATAATAATTTCAACACTTTGACGCCATTATTTATCTCTGTTTGTGCTGTAATGCCATCCTTTTGTTAACATACGCATATTTGACACAATCTAACACGGTTTCGCTAAAACAAGGTTTTAAGTTGCTAACTAAAATTGGCATCAGGATTTCCCAAGCGAGGTTTCTTTGTTCTTCAGAATCCAGAATCCATTTCACAATGATCTTCAATCAGAATACTCTTAAAATAAGTCTTTTTCAACAGAGCTACCATATCCCCCTTTATTTGCTTTTGTAAAACAATATAAGGGGGAGTGTTGTCATTCTAGCATATTAAAATAACTATTGATTTGCCATTTTTGCTTATAAAGACGAGTTGTGGCCAAAGCTACATTAAGTCCCCGCTAATTTCCTCCCTCAGTAATTTCCAGTTTTGAAAACTGAATAATGAAAAAAGCTGTGAAATTTTCTGGCTTCCTCTAACTTCCGTTTCCGCATGAGGCTTAGACAATGATTTTCCGAAATATAGTGATTACAAAAAAGATATTTGGCAAAAATGATGAAGAAATGTATCAAAAAAAATTTTTTTTTTGTTTTTTAATTTAATCATTAAGTAAAGCTAGGCGTTTATGTGTACCTATTCTCATGTTTTTGGCATTTTTTCATTTGATAAAACTACTTAAGACCTATTATTTACGGATAGACTATATTCCTTCCCCGCTTAAAGCTCGTTCCTCAGTAATTTCCGGTCTTTAAATTTCACGGACACCGAGATTTAACAGGGAACCACTGTACCCCAAACAAGAGGATCTTTTCTGATAGCTTATTTTGCTCTTTTTATTCAACGGGTTTTCTCTTTTATAGTCTTTTTGTACAACAATGTGTGGCTTTGAGTTTCAATCAAACAAAGGCTTGATATATGTGTATAACAATGTTTTTTATCTGATCCTTTTACTTGAATACTAATTTGGTAAATGTAATTAAAGCTCGTAAAAATCCTTGATCGTTATATAGCACTTCAACTTTGTTTGAAATTGTCTCTTTGCCTGATCCTTATATGCTACCACGAGTATTATTAATGCAATTCCCAAATAATAAAACCATCATACGATGTCTTTTCCAAAATAAGTAATACCATCAAATGATCCACGTTCGACAAATGCTCCAATTATTATCTATCTACCTTAAAAATCATCAAAATAATATAGAATATACTATAAGTTAAAATTAATAATTTCAATTCATGATGCTCTACTATTAAAACTAGTACTTTCTTCAGAATAAACCAACATCTAGTTCTTAGAAAAATTAAGTTCAGCAATGACAATAACATGTTTTGTACGCTAATAAACCGAAAGTATACCATGCCTATGACAACAGATAAATAATGTATTACAATGTAAAAAGCATGAGCCATTGTTCCTCGCATAAATTCTCGGCAGCCAGGTAAACGAATTTAACCGTTGTTACACAAGAATACAAATGTGTATATTAGGATACGGGTAAGATATATATACCAGGGTATTTATATAGACATTCTTGTCCTTCTCTATTATCTCCTCAAAATAAAAATAAAATAAAATAAAATAAAAACAAGAAAGTGAGCTACATAATGAGTAGTTTATATCTCGATGAAAAAGGTAAAATGTTCACTGATAAGTATTTGAAAAGCTTAAGTAAGATTAACAAATCACCTACATAGATCAATTATCTGGATCAAAAAATAGCAGCGACGCCATTACCAACACAGATGCATCCGAATTGGAAGGATCATCTCCAGAAACCAGCCATCCTTATAATCCCAAAGATGATCCGAATCATCCATTTGTAAGTCAACAAATCATTAAACCTTTCAACTCATACTGAGATATTTTATTACAGAACTGGTCAAAGAGGAAAAGAAACATTGGGTTTGCAGTCGTCTTATTGGATGCATTTGTAGGTTATTTCTCATCTGCAATCTATGTAAGTGTATAAGTGAATGTTTAAAAAGCAAGCAAAATAACAATGAATCGTGAATAGATACCAGCTACTCATGATATCATGATCTATTTTGATACCAATATTACGGTAAGGGTCATTTGATATTGTATCTCAATTTAGTCTCAATTTTGTGCTTTTTTTAACTGTAGGTGATTAATGCTACCATCTCGATTTTCTTGTTAGTGAATGGTCTTGCGGTAAGTACACACGTCTTTATATCTTGGGTTGTTATTAATTACCGTGTAGCCTCTTTGTTGGGCTCCTCTTAGCGAACGAGTAGGCCGAAGGTAAGGTTATGGTGTACAATATATATATACCATACTTAACTCAAGATGTATAGATGGGTATATATTATAACATTGGCTTTATACACGGCGTGTACAATCATTTGTGGCACCGCCAAAAACATTGGCGTGTTTTTTGCATTCCGTATGCTTCAAGGTGTTTTTGCATGTGGAGGGCAGGCTGTTGGGGGTAAGTCATCTTTTTTTTTTAGTTGGGGCAAAAAAAAAAAGAAATATATATAAAAAACAGGGGGAAAGGATGGAAAGAGACAGAGTATGTGAGAAATGAATAACGACTCATAAATGTAACGCAGGAGGCACAGTGTCTGATTTATTTGAGCCAAAAGACCGTGGAAAAGCTACAGGGCTGTTTATGCTTGGGTATGAGAACAAATAAGTGATGATGATGGGGGTTTCTAACCAAATCAATTTAGAACCATTTTAGGTCCAACTATTGCTCCGTTGTGTGGAGGATACATCGATCAATATCTTGGATGGCGCTGGATATTTTATATCAAGACCATAATGGGAGGTGCATTGACAATTCTTACTTTCTTGTTTGTCCAAGAAACACTTTATACACCTAACCCTCCTCCTCCACCTGTCAATTTTAAGGAACGTTTAGAGCGACTAAAGTTCAACCCAGTAAGTTATTACATATAGTACCAAACTACTACTGTGAGAATAATAGGAGGTGGTGTAAAAAAATTCTAAACAATTATTATAGCTAGAAAGTCTTCAACTCTTGTTAAACATTGACGTATTTTTGGCCTGTCTACCTGTCAGTGTTGCTTTTGGCTGGTTTTACTTATTGGTTACTGTTTTCCCACTTACATTTGGTCCCATTTATCATTTCTCGACTGGCACCATTGGACTTTGCTTTTTGGCATGTGGTATTGGTAATGTCGCAGGAGCACTCTCTGCAGGATTCACATTAGATAGATATTTTAATATGAAGATCAAGAGAAATAACGGGATTATCGTTAAGGAATTTCGCTTACAGCCCATCCTATTTGGACTTCCATTTTTGGTTGCTGGTAGTATTATGTATGGTTGGTTTATCCATGCAAGACTATTTTGGATCGCACCTTTGATCGCCTTAGTTTTAAGTAAGTAGTTGCTACTGGGTATATTTTAAGTGATGCTTATATTACTTTTTTTCCTAGCCAACTTTGGTATTATGTTTACCATTACAACTGCAAATACATATCTCGTCGATTGTTACATTAAAAAATCGGCTTCAGGTAACTAGTACTATCTGTCTAATATTTACATATGCTGATGCACATTCAATTATTATACAGTTGTCTCTGCAAACAATTTTACAAGAAACCTCTTGGGCATGATGTTTTCGCTATTAGGTGTTACTATTAGAACATCTCTAGGAGATGGATGGACATAGTAAGTGAATGATTGATACTTTGTCAAAACAATGCTAATCTTATATGTCCTTAGTACACTGATGGGTCTTTCTTGCGCTCTATTTTATCTTATTTGTATCCCACTTGTGCTCAAATTTGGCAGCAAGTGGCGAAAAGGAGTCAGTGTTAAAAACTAAGAAAGAATAATTACAATAGATATACATTAGTCCCAAATTTTACTATGGATATGACAACAAAAGAAAGAGAGAAGTCTCCATAAATGTACTTTTGTTTGATGTTCTAATAGTGAGTCAATATAGTCAATGGTATTGTTCAATTAATCCTATTATAACACACACTAAACCTCTATTGTAACCTATTAAATTTTATGAATAATATAATCTTAATTTATCGAATAAACCGTATTTTATAACAAACTCTGATTATCATTCATTTTTAGAATTGTTGCCAATTGGCGGAGTTTGTAAAAAATAAAATAAAACATATAAAGGAGTCCTGACAGCTGAAAACAAAGAAAAGTGACCATTCACTTCTTCTCTTTCATTCATTGTCAACTTTGTTTAAAGATAAAATGAGTAACTGGGGATCTGATGAATTAGTGTCTGATTTCGGTAAATGTTTAAAAATATACGCGTTTTAGAATATAACAGCATAAAGAATCTTGTCTAATGCTACTTTATTAAAGCTCAATGGAACGTCCAAAGCAAAAAAATTCAACAGAACCAAAACAGGAATAATAATAGAGGCAGAGGGTCTAGTAATGAAAATAACAGTTGGGGCAGGAAAACAGCAAACTATGGCGGAAGAAACACTACCAACAATAACCAGTGGAATAGTTCTCAGCCAAAAAACGATCAATCTGCCTCTGGCTGGAATACAGTCGCATCAAATAACGATCAATCAACTGGCTGGAATACAACTGCGTCAAAAAACGAGCATTCAACCGGCTGGGATACAGCCGCATCATCAAATAAACAACCTGCTTCCGGTTGGAATAAAGCTAGGTCAAACAAGAGCCAGTTTGCTTCCGACTGGAATACTGCTGCAGGTAATTCGTGGAATAATGTTGGGCAAAAGAAGGAGCAGGCCAGCACACCTGGATGGGGAGCTGCCTCATCACAAGCACCACCAGCAACGTCTTCTTGGGATCAACAAGCAAAGCCTGAGGCACCCTCTTGGAACCAAGATAAGGTATCTTCAGCACCAGCAGAAAGCAGTGGCTGGGATACACCCGAACCAACTTCAACTACTGACTGGGGCAGTATGACATTTGAGTCACTTGGATGGGATAGTAAAGGCAAAAAGGCAGAGAAAAAAGAAGATGGAAGAGGTTATTGGAAAAATGGAAAGCACCACTTGAGTGAACCCAATGGCAAGTTAGAGTTGAAGCTCTTTGGTACAGCCGATGATAAGGAGACCCAGCATTCCGGTATCAACTTTGATAAATACAATGACATTCCAGTAGATACCAATGGCGAGGACGTTACTCCTCTTGAAAAGGTTAGGGTTTTATCATTTGGGCTAAAGAACAAGAAATAACAGGAGCGTGTGTTTAAACAGTTTGTAAACCCTCCCCTCGACGAAGATCTATTGAAGAATATTGAACTTGCACGATATGTTACACCCACGCCCGTACAAAAGTATTCGATTCCTATTGTATTATCTGGCCGCGATTTAATGGCATGTGCGCAGACAGGTATGGTGTTATTTTGAGTGTTAATGTATGATGGGGAAACTAATGGCCTGTATATATATATATATAAAGGCTCCGGAAAAACCGCAGGATTTCTGTTCCCTATCCTCTCTGCGTTATTTGCAAACGGTCCAACACCTAACCCAGACGAAAACAAAGAGCTTGGCTTCCGTCAGCACCGACGAGCATATCCCCAGGCATTGATATTGGCTCCCACCCGCGAATTGGCATCGCAGATATACACCGAGGCAAAGAAGTTCTGTTATAGATCGTTTGTAAACCCTTGTGTTGCTTATGGAGGTGCCGATATTCAGACCCAGCTTCGACTTCTTGATCGCGGTTGCCACCTTTTGGTCGCTACTCCTGGTCGTCTAGTCGACATCCTAGAGCGTCGTCGTATCTCATTCAAGAATATTCAATACCTGGTTTTGGATGAAGCTGACCGCATGCTTGATATGGGTTTTGAACCCCAAATCCGTCGTATTGTTGAAGGTGAAGACATGCCTTCTCCAAAAGATCGCCAAAATCTTTTGTTCTCTGCAACTTTCCCTGAAAATATTCAAGTGCTGGCTCGCGATTTCATGAAAGACTATGTCTTTTTGTCAGTAGGTCGAGTTGGTGCTACATCAGAAAATATCAAGCAGAGGATAGAGTAATTATATGCAAAAAAAAGCCATTCAATGTTTATTTATATGTTTATTTAGACTTGTAGATATTGACGATAAGCGTGACAAGCTATTGGAGATATTGAAGGATGAGGGTGAAGGATTGACACTCATTTTTACAGAGACCAAACGTATGGCAGATTCCATTTGTGAGTTCCTGCTTGACAATCGTTATTGTGCAACTGCTATTCATGGTGACCGCATCCAGAATGAGCGCGAAGCTGCTCTCGCTTCATTCAAGAAGGGAGAAACACCAATCATGGTGGCAACAGCAGTAGCTGCCCGTGGTCTCGATATTCCCAATGTTACCCATGTCATTTCCTTTGACTTACCAAATGATATTGACGATTATGTGCATCGTATTGGCCGTACAGGACGTGCGGGTAATACTGGTCTCGCAACTGCTCTATTTACAAAGAAAAATTCATTTATTGCCGGTGACCTAGTGAAACTTTTGAGTGATGCCCATCAGCCTGTCCCATCATGGTTGGAAGAAATGGCCGCTCAACCATCAGAAACATCTTCTCCTGACAGACGTTTTGGTAGAGGAAGACCCAATAACTCAAGAAGTAAAGATGATGGCTTTGGGCTTCGAATTCGTCCTAGTCAGTTCAAGTAATGCATCCACAATATGGTACCACATCCTTCTATTCATTCTTTTCTTTAAACATAAGCAAAAGTATAACAACTGTGAGCATATTTACTTAGCTAAACGTGCACATAATAATAAAGCTCCCATTCTTTTTATGTAATGATATCGAATATATGCATATTATTTCTAAAGTGAAGCCATACAACAATAATTGTTTTTCTTAACTCTCTAGGGTATAGATATCACATATCATGTAGTTTGTTTTACAGCTATACCGCCTCTTGTGACTCATTTGTTCCATATTCTACTTTCAAAAACAGTTACAGTTATGTATACAACAAACAAATATTAAAATTACCCTTAATTAAATCATTATTGCAGCGATCTGTTTGAAAATTCTTGGAGATATTATTGTTCCTTCGTCCGTGCCCTTCCTGAGTAATACAAAAAAAAGTGAAAGGATAGTGTTACAACAAAAAAAATATGTGATGATCCTGGTTTAAGGGGTTTTTTACTGCTATAAGCTTGTTAATGTCACCTCATTCAAATACTTGAAGACTGCTCACTTCATTTCTCAAGATTCAATTATCCGCTGCATTGCTTTTTTTCCACACCTCAGATCATATTATTAATTTGAAACTATTTGTTTATACATTTTAACCAATAATACCTAGGACTTTAAACGAATCAACTAGCATCCTCAAGTTTGTTTATCGAGTACTTCAAGTAAACTACTTTATTAACGACACTTCAGAGAATATCTCTCTCTAAATATATAAAAATAAAAGCACACACAGATCCCTCATTCAAATAACGCTTAATCAAGAACCTGTATATAATTTTATAACGACTGAGAGAGGCCAAAAAAACAATTAATTAAAAAGATATATACAGAATATAACTCATTTCTAAAGTGATATCTGCTCTATCTTACACGTGGCAATAAAGGAATATTCCATCAGCTGATATGTATCACACATGGACAATGTTAGTTTTTTCCAGAAGAAAGGAAGAACGAGAGTTTCAGTCAATTAATAAAAGACAAACTCGGATGTTTATCTAAAAACGGAAAAAACAATCATTCAAGTACCTAACTCACTAAACCGTTGTCCCTTTTCTAGAAATTTTTTCCGCTGCTTTGCATAATGCCATCATACCCGCTAGTTTAATACTGAAAACAAAGAATGTAAATCACAACTTGAAAAAAGAAATTCTTCCAATTTTTATTCATCTTTTTTCTCTTGTACAATATTCATTTTATACTTGGTATTTGATCATCAAAAGAATTGATGCTAGGAAAACATTGTATAGGTAATACAATATATGAACATAAATTACTACGAGCAATCAAATCTGTTTATTCATTTCGTTACACTTCATTAGCCGCATTTCTAGTTGCGTTTTCAGCTCTCCCTGCTTTGGCATCCGACCAAGGTGTAACTGTTGTTACCATTGATAATCCTAATAAACAGCTCACTGTTACTGTACCCATTGCAGAAGGTGTAGACCCAACACAGATCGCAGAGCATGCTCCGGGAGTAAATGACGAAGACGTAGTTAAAGTAAAAGTCGTGCAAAACATGGAAGAAGGAGAAGACAACCAACACTTGGATCCAGAATTGGAAGCCAACATTCATTCCATCATTAATGAAAACCAACATGAAAAAGACCAAGACGAGAACGAATTCGAAGAGGATGAAATAGACGAGCTGGATGAAGAACTTGACGAAGAAAATGAATCAAATCAACAAAGCAGAGTGGCCAAAGATAGAACCGGTGTCAGAAATAGCAATGTTGATGGATTCGAGGAGGCCGATGATGTTTCAGAGGACGATACGTCAAAGTCAAATAAGACAGAGAAAGAACATCAAAGTGGACCTGAATCCAAAGAACAAGAAATCATTGACGAAAAAGAACTCGATGAAGATGAAAATTCAAAGAAAGGTACCCTTCGGAAGTTTTTGGTTATATGATACTTTCTTTTACTCACTTTATTATAGAGGGTGTTCTCCAAGCTGCTGCTAATTCAAAGCCTCTGGTCACTGGATGTAGAACTCAAGGACAGCTTGCAATCACATATGTAACTATAATTAAGATAATTTTGGTATACTTGTATTCTAATTTCCACTTTCTCTTTAGAACGAAGGACCTAGTGATGTAACTGCTCAAATTTTACGTCAATACGCAAAGGCTGACGCCAGAGCTACCTTTTTTGTCAATGCATCATGGTATGGTATTAACAAGTTTTATAGTGAAATATAGTACCAACTATCATTTAGGTTATATACTCAACAGTACGCAATGGTAGTCAAGAACATTTATAATGCTGGACATTTTATTGGAATGACTTACCGCGTAAAGGATACCGACCCTGCAAACTACAAGGAAGAGGAAGTCCGTAAAGATATTATTAAAATGGCCAGCACTATTGAGTCTATTATCAAGATCTCGCCCAAGTATGTTCGTCTCTATGCCACAAAGGAAAAGGACTACAAGACAGAGAAGCTTTTACGTGAACTCGGTTTTATCATTGTTGGCTACAATCTTGACAGTCAGGACTATTCAAAACAAGAAGCAACTGGTCCAAACTCAATTCAAGAGGTATACTCCAAGGCTTTCAAGGGTTATAAGGAGCAGTTTGATACAAAGGGTGCTTTTATCTCTCTCAATTACGATCTTCCTTTTACCGGTTCTCTGGTTGCTGTTCCAAACGTCATCAACACTGTCAATAAAGAAGGATATACAATGGTCCGTTTAGATGGTTGCTTGGACGACACTAAGCCTTATAAGAAGAGTAAGTATATTCTGATTTAAAGACTTTATTCTTTTTCCTAACTACTATCAAATAGGTGCTAACAGCACAGAGTACATAAGCGATAAGTTTTCTTTTGGTCAGCCTGACTATCACAGTGGCCAAAAGCGCGAGCTCCTTGACTCTGTTGTTATCCTTGACAAACCTGGTAGTGGAGGTCTTGGTGGCTCAACTGGTAGTAAGTCAGAGAACATAGGAAACGCTCAAAAGGCCTCCCTTACACTCTGTCTTTCAGCTATTATCTTTTCCCTATTCTTTTAAATCCACCTTTTTTTTTGTTTCTATATTTATTTCCAA
>VCJJ01002260.1:6995-17743 GCA_024139415.1 Backusella tarrabulga | reverse complement strand
ATTAATAAAAAAAAAAAAAAACTATGAACAAGTGAATGAAGATTAGGTGGGAATTTATTAAATAGGAATAATATGGTACAAGGAAAATCATCTAATGAGTAGTAATAAAGTGAGAATGGCAACATGCAAATAATACTGGTATTCAATTCTATAAGCAGGTGAGGTATAATTGGCGCTGGTGGATGCCGCAAGTGAAGATGTGCTTGAGTTTTTGGGTGAGTGAGCTGGTCCATCTTGATCGACGGTCACTGATGGATCCTTATTTGAATCTGTCTTGACTAAACCATCGGGCGGCGACCAGTAATCAATTTGGGGCTGCTGGGTTGTGATATTGAAAGAGCCATCGACATAGTATCCTAATGAAGACATGACCATCATCAATTTAGGTCCAATGGGTCCGGTTGGATACTTTTTATCCAAGGTGTCTACTGATACACCACGGTTGGCTGTGTAAACCATGAGGTACTCGGCAGAGTCTATGTACTGAGAACGGTCCACGTGACTGAGCGAAGACCCTGCTGAAAACGGATTTAGCGAAGTTTCAAGATACAAAATAGGTGTTTTGTTGATAGCTGCCATCACATCTCTTCCGTTAACGAATCTGCCATAAATTCTTGTCGCATGTTGGAAGGCGTCAGATTTATACCAAGAATTTGCCATGTCGACAGAGCTACGGAAGAGCGCATTTGCATTGCACCATTGATTAAGTCGCTTGGTAATTGTTGTAAATGGATAGAGTGTTTCCGATGCATTGGTGTGATCTGTATCGTAATAGATAAATTTGTCGAGAGGATATTCAACAAATCCCCAAAATGGCTGTGGTGTATCGTCACCATCTAAAATATGATTATTGTTATCAGAAGCAAGCAATGCAGGTGTGATGAAATGATCGAGGTCGTCAATAAGAATAGAAAAGCTCTGGTAGAGATTATCTCCCCAAGAGCTCATAAATCCAAGGCCGTGAATTAGCTCATGGACTACCGTTCGTAGAAAATCTGTTTGATTTGGAGTAATTGGAGTTGGGTCATTCTATATCCAAAACAATAAATGAGTGACTTTGCTTTAGAAAATTCTACATTACTCATTTACAATAAAGTGCCAGTCCATTTCAGTGTTAAATGAAGCTGTAATATCGTATTCGTCCCACTGAGGCGTTGTTAACAAACTAGTAAACTGTTTAAGAAGGGCTTGAGGGTACATCCGAGTTGTGTTGTCTGATAAGTCGCTCATTATATACGATATAGTGGGAGTCGCCTGTCCAGCAGTTATCATTTCATTATTATCGATGCAGTCGCCCATCACTTTACAAAACGATATGAAGCTGGCATTAATGGCGATGTTCGATTTTAGGCTGAAAGTTTTGGTTATAATATCAACAGCCTTTTCGAATGTATTATATGCGCCGTTACATATTGAGTCGTCTGCTAGACATGTTAAATTAAATGTCATTTTGGGTCGAGTTGTGTTTAATAAATTGACGGATGCTTCTGAAATAGCCTCTCCTCGAATCTTTCTCATTGCTTTACAAGTACTGACTTGAGTGTCGCTCTGTTCATGGTTGACGCAATAGACATCAGCATATACTTGATTGGAAAATATAAAGTAAAGTATAAGGTAAATCTGGATCCAATGTATTCTATATAGCATGACAGTATCACAGCTAAATAGTTTACTACTATATTAATATTACAAAAAAGAGAAAAGAAGGAATGATTTTTTTCTGGATTCGGTATTTTTGTTATTTATTTCAAGGGAAACGGGAGTGTTTTCCAACTCAGATTGATTAGTTGCGCTCACTCTTGTGAGACGAGCACTATAATTTAATTTAGCATTAACTATTCGTCGATACAACAGAAGCATATTTCCATAATGAAGCCAGTAACCGGCTTAATATAAAGAGAGAGAGAGAGAGAGATAACATATTATAAATAATTGCTTTGTTATAATAGTAAAGTAAATACAAATCATCGTAAGTGTCTCGGTAGTTGTTGCTTTATTCTATAGAATTTAACCAAAAAAGAAAGGGGCTCCGTCTAACCTGCTTTGACAAAGTTCTTGGCAGTATTTTATCCTTTCTTTTTTAATATTACTTTCATTTGAAGGAAAAGAAGCCAAATACTAAAAAAATGTTAAATAGTTGCATTTTTTTTAACTATTGTTATGTCAAATACAAGTTATTTAATGCACAACTGATTCAATAAAAAGGATTTGGTTGCACTACTTTTACATATTATTGATCACACTTCGGTTTGACTTTGATGCCAAGCATGATTTTGTTTTATTTGTCATACTGTGTTTTTCAAAATATCGGGATATTCAACAAATACTAAAATAAATAAATAAAAATTGATTGTCGATCCGTTGAAGGACAATGTTAACAAAAGATACTCCCAAACTTGTGGAGGTAACATTCTAAACTGGTTATTGTACCTTTGGTTTGTACCGATATAGAATGAAGCAAAACTATTTATTAATCAAATAACACAATGGCCCTATGAACTTCATTTAACAGCAACAAACTCGTTCTCTTTGGTTTATTGACAGGTTTTCCTTTGAATTATGCAAATATAAAATTTCTTTTCCCATTAACAATGGCAATAAAAATATTAGTGATGGTTTTAAAATGGATACCAGATACCAACTATGGTAAATGAATTCCCTTAAGTATATATAAGATGTAGATCACTCATGCTCGTATTACTAAAAGCCATTTCTATTCGATAATTTTTAGAATGTGATATACAATACTTGATAACGTATTACAATGATGGATGATATAAGAGAGATATTATTTTCAAAAAGGATCGCTTGTTTTGGTTTTATGTAATTATAAAACGGCGGAGTAAAAGATCAAAAATTGCCAAGACCACTTCAAAAGTCATTGTAGTTATAAAGAGAAAAAATAACTCTCAGTTTCAAAATCAAAACAAAACAAAATAAGACGGAATACAGAGTGAAAAGGAGAGAACGATATAATTGGATAGTAGAGGTATGTGCAAAAAGCTTCAAATGGTCATACCCTTAATTTTTTTAAACATAAAGAAATGTTTGTGTTGGTCTGATAGTGGTTTTTCAGTATCCGAAATGGCCTTCTACGACATTTTTGGCGCGCCATGGCCTAACAATAAAAACCTCAAAATGTGATGATTTTTTTCACTTCAAAACTTAAGAGGAAAAAGTACTTTTATTTTCATTTTTAACAAAAAGTTATCAGCTTTCAAAATTTCCAGCTGTTTGGCCATGCCTGGGAAACACAGCTACTTGCCTCAATTAGTCTCCGCTGCTGAGAAGAGATCACGTTTTCGATGCTTTTTGCACTGATCTTGTCTCTGTTGATAGTGCTAATATTTCAGAATTTATGAAAGCACTGGAGAGCTCCTGAAATACAAACAACTTTCCCGTTTCTTCGAAGAAAATGCTTTCTTACATTTCGGAAACAATTACTACATGTTACAGCTAGGGCATATTCATCTATAGTTTTACAATAGTCATTCGCTGATTTGAATCTCTTGAGATACCCTTTACAATAAACTCAGGTATGTCTCTTCATATACGTAGTGATGCCATGCCAATCACCATGATATGTCTGGATAATACTTTGTTTCCCGCCAGAGAGTTTTTCCGCAGACCACTTCCTATAATTCGATATAACCTTCTTTTTTATCAGACCATTCCTCATCTTCTTGTTAATCTGTCTTTATCCAGAACGTTCGAGGAAAATCCTTCTTTTTCCTTTTTCTCTTCATCCTATGTACATTTGCAAAATTCATCCTTCGAATTGCTTTTAAACTGACGGTTAGTGTTGTTTCATCCTTGTTGTTTGTTGTATATACTGTATTAGGTTGTTTCAAGAGAGATGTATATCTACTCACCGAGTTGATAAGAGTAGATAACCTTGCATTATTCACCACTGTTGTTGATCATAGTGAAGCGGGAGAAAAAAAAAAGAGACAGGCAACTTTTCCTTGTCACTGTTTATTGTGAGAAAAATAAAAATGAGCCACATACTCTTTCCTCTGATAAATAAATGAAACAATGAAACACCTTACTATTAATGTTTATGTACCTCTTTTGAATATGGCAATAACATACTATCTAAGGAGTGTGTTCATTTTGTATCAACCAATGACCCTGTATTATGTTCACATAAATGTTATGTATGAGATTAACAAAATTCTAATATATCATTAGTATTAGTATTTGTAGTGAAAAGAGGTACCTTAACGAGTGATAAAACTACATCCCCTTCTTGAGGGAAATAAAAAAAAAATGGTAAAAACATAAAATATTATTTTTCCAATTATGGTATTGTATTTTCCATAACTGTTAATGAATACCCATATTTGGGATTTATTATTCTTTTCTGCATCGTTTTTGTACATCCAAGCTAATTTAATAAAAAGTCAAGATAGCAATTATCACATTCATCGGTCCGATATTTGATTTTGGTAAACCTAGTGTGATCTTTCAATTAACACTTACTCTAAAGACACATACAGGAAAGAAGTCTCTAATAAATATATAATATATAAAAACAAGTAACAAAAGACGTAAAAACAAAAATGCGTAGAATTTAAATATTTACGATTATATATTTATATATGTTTAAAACGTTTATTATTATTATTTTTGAAATGGGTATTATAACATTTTTAGCTATTATTATACAAATGTGAGTAGGAAATACAAACCACTTCCTTTTAAGAAGTAATTATAGATATCAGAGTAGATCATAGGCATTATTTTAAGTTTCTGATACTACAGGCGAAGCGTCATCAAAAAATGCTACAGCACCAAAACTGAAAGCAGCCGCGACAGCACCAATGGCCAGTGTTTGTAAAGCACCAATTAAGGCTTGTTTTGGTCGTAAATAAATACTTTTCAGATATCCAAAACAAAATAGTGTGACCAAAGTCACCAGACAAGAAATATATAGACCGCGTATGGCCTCCTTAACAAACATGTATGGCAAAAGTGGAATTAGACCACCTACTAAATAAGAGCCACCGATTGTTAAAGCGGATATCTAGTAAATTATAATTTAAATTAGTAAAAAGTAATCTCAAAGATCAGGGGTCTGATATTCCCACAATGGACTTACCCAACTTCGACTGGGATCAGGTAATTCCAAGTTGAGCTCAAATCTCATCATGAAATCCACAAATTTTTCAGAATTTTGTCTGAATCGTACCATCATAGGTTCCATAGATTCACGATCCAACCCGTAAGGCTCAAATAGTTCAATAATCTCCTCTTCCTCTTCATGAGGATAAAGTTCTACTTCGCGTGCTATACATATGATCCTGTAAGTTTATTTCCAGTGTACATAGACATATTTTTCCATCAATGTACCTTCTCTTTCACGCTCGGTTTTGTAGTGATCGGCATCAGATTTAGCTGCTAAATAACCTCCAAGACCCATTGAAATGGCACCAGATACCAGCTCTATAGTTGGCAAAATAATAGCCAAAGAAGGAATACTCATTAATTTATATTCCCCTCTTTCATTACCTTGTAATTTTTGTGAAACATACCTGCTAAACCACCATAAATAACGATACGAGTATCTCCTAGACTTGAAAGCCCAGCAGCCAAGGCAAATGGAACTGTAATACCATCCGCGAATCCTATAATAAAGTCACGCACGACCTCGGGTCTATCGAAATGCTCTTCTACATGCTCCCTTATACCCTTGAGATCCTCTCTATGAGGAATTCGACTTGTAGTCAGGTCTTCTCGGGAAGAACCAATAGTAGACTCTTCATCAAACTCAAGGTGATCCGTCTCCTTGCTCTCATCAGCAGAATTCGAGTACGCTGGTAGCATTTGATATTCTTGAGATTGGCGCATCATGAAGATATTAAAAAAAAATGAATGGAAAAGTAGAAAACGAAAGTGAAGAGAAATTGAAAAATAAAAGAGAAACAAAAGCGAAAGCAAGAAAATATGTATTTTTAAAGTAAAATGATAAAACGATTATATACAAAAGGGGAAATAATTTCCTTGATTAATTGTTTTGCATTAATTTTTTTATGACCACATTTAAGTCAATCTTGTTGAATTTAATGTAAATATGGTGGTACAAACACTAGTGGTATTTGGAACCTCAAATCAGGACTCTGATTAACAAACATGCGTCGCACGAATCGAAATTGACACTCGGTAATCTGAAAATATAACTTAATTCTGTAAATTTTAATTACACTTTGGTGGCTATTTTGTTACAATTGTGCGCACGTGTATACTGATGGGCGCTCTTTTATATGTCCGCGATTATGCTTCAGTTGAACAGATAGATGGATGCTCCCCAATCATACTTGATAAGATCCGCGCTCAATGTGCATGTGCTTAACATTATCCTTTTTTTTTTTGAGAAAAAAATAGAGAAAGGATATGTGCTTTTTGAATTAATGTGATTAGAAATAAGTCAAAGTAGTTTTATGTCAATGCTAAATTTTAGCACATTTATGTGGATATGAATTTATTTTTTATACATGCATCTTTTGTATCATGCTTGATAACAAAAGTTATAGTATTTTAGTACATATACATTCTCTTTTTTTTTAAAAAAAAATGATGAACAAATATCTCTATTTGTATGTCAAATTTCTTATTTAATCGTATTTATTCTTTTAACGTTTTTGTTTTTTTTGAATTAAGTTAAGTTTGAAAACACATTTGCATAAATTATTGAGCCAATCAGACACACCATTGTCATCCACATTTTTCTACTATTACACTAAATTTGTCTATTGTATGTAAACGCTGTTATACAACCGAGAAACCGGCAATAAATAACAATATATTTTATGTTTATTACATGTTAAACTGAAGTTACTCATGAAATATGTATACATGTTTAATGAATTATACTTATTTTGCATTGGTACACGGAATAGCAACCGCGTATATAAATACTGGCTATTTTTTTGAGTATTTTAGCACTATAAAAAATTGAATTATCCAAAAGACTGGTGCAAACCAATCCCCCCTTTCAATCGTTTTTCCCTTTCTATAATTACGTCTCTAAAGCATGAAGTTAACACCAATTACTGTTGCTACTCTTTTGTTCGCTGTATCATTCAGTGACGCTCTTCCTACTCAAAAAAATGCAGCTAGTGTCAGTCGCCTTGCTGGCCTCGAAAAAATTAAGCACATTGTTTATTTTATGCAGGTACAGTTTTCATAAGCCAACTATACCTAAATCAATTTTAGCTTACAATTTATACATTTATAGGAAAATCGCTCATTTGATAATTATTATGGTACAATGTACGGTGTTCGTGGATTCCAAGATCCTAACATTGGCATCCAAAAGAATGGACTTAACCTACTTTACCAGCCTGATGCTTCCAGTTCAGATGTTCTAAATAATACAAAGTATCTCTTGCCCTACCAACTTAAGGGTAATCGCGCTGGCTGCACTGCAGGTGGATCAAACAGTTGGTCTGGTTTCCACGGTGCCATAAATGGAGGACTTAATAACAACTGGCCAGCTGGAAATTCACCTGCATCCATGGGCTATCTCAACAGAACTCAAATTCCATTCCTTTATTCTCTTGCTGATGAATTTACCATTGCAGACATGTACTTCCAATCTGTTGCAGGATCAACCAATCCCAATCGTGTATACTGGATCTCTGGTACCAACCAGGGTGCTCCAAACAATTTTGTTCTTGAGGATAATACTGAAAGCACACCTCTTGAGTGGTCCACATATCCTGAAATGTTGACGAATGCTAGCATCAATTGGCAGCTTTACCAAGACAAAGATAATTTTGATGATAATCCACTTGCCTGGTTCAAACATTGGCAAAACCTTCCTTCTGGTGCTGAAAAAACCAAAGGTGTTGGGTATTTAGGTTTAGATACCTTCTATGCCCAAGCAGCAAATGGTACACTTCCTCAAATTTCATACATCGTAGGTAATGTATTAAGATTGCTGCTTCAAGTCTTCCATTTTTAGTAATCCTATTTAAAAAAAATTAGGTCCCACCGAGCTCTCAGAGCATCCAAACAACACCCCATTGGCTGGTTCTTGGCTCCAGCAACAAATTGTTAATGCTGTAATGAATGGCCCCAACTGGAACAGCACTGCTCTCTTTATCAACTATGATGAAGCTGGAGGATACTATGATCACGTTGTCCCTCCTATGGAACCACAAAGCAGTTGGGTCACTGACAAGTTCAATGGGAACAAAAATTATGTCGGTTTTGGTCCCAGAGTACCTATGGTAGTTATTTCTCCTTGGACTCGCGGTGGAAATGTCTTTAGCGAAACTTCTGATCATACCTCTACCTTAATGCTTTTGGAAGAATGGATCGGCAAGGATAATAACGGGAACTATGTAGCTCCTGCAGAGAATATATCTCCTTTCCATCGTTCCACCTCATCCAACTTGTATAATATCTTTGATTTTAATAATCCCGATTACTCCGTTCCTAAGTTTGATGCTGTTCCAAAGCCTGCCCAAACTTCTAGTGGTGTTTGGGATCCAACCGAGATGTGCGAAAAGTTGACTGATAAAAAGACCACCCCTCCTTATGGTAATCAAGTTGTACCCGTTGCTGAGTCCGGCTCTCGTCCTATTCGTGGTGCCGTCACCCTTGGTCGTACTATTGCCATCCAAGCCAGTACCGGTGAAATGATCTCTGTGGTTTCATCCGGCGCCAATAACAAGATGACAATCAATGCAACAAAGAGTAACCTAAAAAAACGTGCCGCTAGCCATACACTTACCAAGGAAGCCGCTTTTACTTTGGTTGAAACTGGTACTAAAGGCGAATTCAAGATCCAGTCTGTTTCTCATCCTAATATCTGCGTCAATATTTGGGGTAATGGTATTGACCTTAGCGAATGCAAGGGCACCTCTTGGAAATTCGACTCTAGCAACGGATACCATCAGTTAATTGATGTTGGTACTTCAAGCTACCTTAATGTTGAAAATGGAAAGGTACAGCTTTCCAAGAAGAAGAACGCTCATTTCACCATCTTCTCAGTTACTCTTTAATTATGCTTCAATTTTATTTAAAGAGGCAAAAAAATAACTTTAATTAATATATTCGAAATAAAATTTACATTATTTTTACATTACGAATGTGTCGCATATTACGTCTCTTATGATATTTAGTAGCTTAATGAGTTATAAAACTCACTCAAATTACAGAATTAAAATTTATGAGCTTTTTAAAAAAATACAGTACAAACTTCAACAATGTTCTTTTTTTTTTTTGCTAATTAGTAATATTTTCAAGAAAGAAGATATTTATGACCGTTTTGGTGGGCTTTTACCGACCATTGTGAAGTACTATCAATCAATATAATATATCTGATCTATATGTCGTAACATAAATCCTATATTCATATCCTGATCAGTTTCTTTCGTTTATTATGCTTTATCTAACTACAGGTTTTTCATATTATGATAATATAGAGGGACTTGCGCTTGTATCCCATTAATTGGAAAAATGACTCTACTTTTATTTATTTTTCTATGTTACCTTATTCGATTATTGATTTATTCAAGCATCTAACCTACTGCAGATCGTTATTACACAATTGTAATATAATTGTATGGAGTATTATTAATAGAAAGTGAAAGGAAAAAATCGCACCATTAAAACCGTTTACATATTAGGAAACCCGATGATCGCTAGGTAATTTGCAACAGGGTGTAAGTAACGAGTTATAATTGATTAAAATCCTTTTCCCCAACTTATAGACGCCTTTGATCGTGGTTTTTATTGTGGAACATGACTGCTCGTTCTTTCTCATCCATTCTTGCTTGATGCAATTCGGAAAAAAGTTTTCAATAGGGAAAGCACTTTATATGTAATTTCCTTTCTTTTGCTATAAAATCATTATATTAGATTGTAATTCGTTGCTTTTATAGTTTTTCATGGATATCTGTTGCTTAAAAGCAATGAAGAAGGAAACAAGAGCTAAAAGTTTACTGTCAAAAATTAAGTACCCATTAATTGGTGTATTACGACTAAAAACAAGCTATTTATTAAGCGCGATTTTAGAACTAATCAAAACACTCATTACTCAAGTTAAATATGGAGTGTTTTTAAAAGGTCATATAATTTAAAAGTCAAGTTTTCATCAGAGTCAATGCTTCAAAATAAATAAAAGTGAATTAGGTTTAACTAGAGTGTGAAAAACACGGGAGTTTGTTTTCCACCTGTGATAAGATAATTACCCAGGACTTTAAAAAGTAAGATCCATTTCTTAAGCTCTAACTTACTTTATATACACATTGACTTCCGATATTTTTTTAGAGTGTATTAATCAGTTGGAAGCTTTAGATTTGTTCTGTATTTAGCTACTTTTGCTCAACATTGGCATCGAAAACTTATTGTTGGCTTTGTTGCACAGAGCATGCATACTATTTTGTAGAAAACAAAAATTTTGTTTGCATATCAAAAGTAAACAAGGAACAAAATAAAGACATGCAAAGGTAGAAAAATAATTACCATTTAATAATTAAATCTGAGCACAAAAGTTATACGTCCAGTAAGTCTTTTTCAATTCTTCGATGGGCTTGTCTTGGTTTTTTTTTTTAAAAAAAAATAATAACCTGAGGTAACGTGTTTACTGTAGGAAGAAATGCTTCCATGGCATTCTGCACTATTATATATTGACTGAGATACATATTAGCTCGGGGAACTATAGCGTCGTAGTAAACGTTTCGTATATCTAAAACTGATTTTATTTTTATTTTTATTAAGGCATAAAGAAACTTTAA
>VCJJ01002259.1:337-13324 GCA_024139415.1 Backusella tarrabulga | reverse complement strand
TAACAAAAAAAAAAAAAGTTTTGAAACAAGTCTAATCAATCCATTGCTTCTATTCTTGGCGCACAGACAATCCCATTTTATGTCTCAGAGTGATTGTTTTTTTACTGAACCATAAATAACGTTTTTTATAAATAACAAATAAAAAAAAATGCATCAAGTTGCTTATCTTTTCTTTTTCTTTCTTTTTTCTTTATAAATTATTACTCTTCAACACATAACACATGTATCCTAATAATCGATATAACAATAATGGTGGTGGATACCCTTTAAACAACTCCAATTATAATAATATTGATAACAATGAACCTGATATAAGGGCGTCTCCTTTTGATGATCCATTTACAGTAGAGGAATTTGGCCCTTCATTACCCGACAATCAGCCACTTTTGCCTCAGCAGAGTGTTCCCATCACCTCCATGCCCTTACCATTTTCGGAAAAGGACTACCATGCTCCTCCTGTGACATTCAATCAAGACCCTGCTTTGCCGCCTTCTGGCTTTTACTTTCAAAATAACATAGAAAGTAATGCACCAAGACGTCAACCTCGTCGTTATAAAACAAGTATGTAAAATCCATTTTATCCAAGTCATTTGATACTGATATATATCTATATATAGCTCGACAGGTAAAGTTGACTCGCGGTAATTTGGTACTTGACTGCCCTGTTCCCACAAGTTACTTAAAGTCTGTTCCTATCAAAGAAACCAAAGAATTCACACACATGAGATACACAGCAGCCACGTGTGATCCAAAGGACTTTGCTGCAGAAGATTATGTATTACGACAACAATTATTGGAAAGAGAGACTGAACTATTTATTGTATTGACCATGTATAATGTAAAATAGATCATTTATTGTACACAGAGAGGGTTAGCTGACCACATTATTTTAGGAGGATGAAGTACTATTTGCCCGTACAATGCATGGCGTCATGAAAAACATATCACATCTATGCTCAAGAGACCGGTCAAGAACGTGGGGACCTGAAGGATGGAAAAAGGTGACAGTGTGTATTGTATCAGACGGACGTAGTAAAATCAATCCCCGTACCCTCTCCTTATTGGCAGGTTTGGGTGTTTATCAAGATGGTGTGGCTAAAAATATTGTGGGTAATAAGCCTGTCACTGCGCATATATATGAAGTAAGTTATATAAAATGATCTACGTTGTCCTCTCCCTTCTAATTATAAATAAAGTATACCACGCAAGTCTCTGTCGATCCAAAAATGAAATTCAAAGGTGCTGATAAAGGCATTGTACCATGTCAAATACTATTCTGCCTCAAGGAGAAGAATCAAAAAAAGATTAATTCTCATCGATGGTTCTTTCAAGCCTTCTCTTCACTCCTTAATCCAAACGTATGTGTCTTGATTGATGTGGGTACAAGACCTGGTAATACGTCCATATACCATCTTTGGAAGTCGTTTGATATACATTCAAACATTGCAGGCGCATGTGGTGAGATTCGTACCATGACGGGCAGCTTTGGTACCGCACTGCTTAATCCTCTTGTGGCTGCACAAAACTTTGAGTACAAAATGTCCAACATCTTGGATAAGCCTCTTGAATCTGTGTTCGGATATATATCAGTTTTACCAGGTGCGTTCTCCGCTTATCGTTACAAGGCGTTGCTGAATGATGTAGAGGGACATGGTCCGTTAGAAAAATACTTTTTGGGTGAAACACAGCATGGCGGCGATGCTGATATTTTTACAGCCAATATGTATCTAGCGGAAGATCGTATTTTATGTTATGAATTGGTGGCAAAGAAGGATGCGAGATGGGTGCTTCATTATGTATCGGGGGCTTTTGGTGAAACAGATGTGCCCGATAGAGTAGATGAGTTCATTTCCCAAAGAAGAAGATGGTTGAATGGTTCGTTTTTTGCTGGCGTTTATTCTTTGTTCCATTGGAGAAAGGTGTGGAGATCGGATCATAGTGTTGGAAGAAAAATTGCGTTTTTTTTCGAGAACATCTATGCCACTTATAATATGTTATTTTCCTGGTTTGCATTGGTAAGCTTTTCTTTTTCTTTTCGACGATTAATAAGGAGAAATTATGAGACTCATATAAATTTATAGGGAAACTTTTATTTATGTTTTTATATCCTAACAAACGCACTTTCATCTGATCAGCTTACTGTAAAGCCATATCCAGCAAATGTATCATTCATCATCCACACAGTTCTCAACTATATTTATATTATTCTATTAATTGTCATATTCATCATGTCACTTGGTAACCGACCTCAAGGTTCCAGATTTGCTTATGCCTCTTGTATGATATTCTTTGCAATACTAATGGCGTATATGCTATTTGCCACCATCTGGATTACAGTTGTTGGTATTGAGGAAATTGCCGTAGACAGTGACAACTCAATCACTATGATGCTTACCAATTCGACTTTTAGAAACATCATCATCTCCATCTGTTCAACATATGCTCTTTATCTCGTCTCAAGCATTCTCTTCCTTGATCCCTGGCATATGATCACAAGCAGTTTGCAATATGTCTTTTTATCGCCAAGCTATACCAATGTATTGAACATCTACGCCTTTTGTAACACACACGATGTCTCTTGGGGTACCAAAGGTGATACTACAGTGGCCACTGATTTGGGTATTGTCAAGGCCAAAAATGATGAAAGCACGGTGGAAGTTGAAGTCCCTACTGAAGAAAAGGATCTCAACGAGATGTATGATGATGCATGCTTGGAGCTGAGCATTCCTCCCATTATTGAAAAGCAGCATCGTGACCCAAAGACAAAGCAGGAAGATTACTATCGCGCCTTTCGTACACGCTTGGTCATATCATGGATCATTTCCAACTTAATCTTGGTTATCGCCATAACAAATGTAACTTCCGCTTTCGACTGGGCAGGTTCTTATGAAGATAGAAGCGCTGCTTACCTTGGTTTTGTACTATGGTCTGTGGCTGCTCTGGCGGCTATTCGGTTTGTTGGATCTACATTATACCTTATCCTCCGTTTATTTAATGGCACCTAGGCCTACTTTCTTTATACTTTAATTACCAACATACACACTAAATAAAATACATCTACATTCTTCTGATTTGCATTCCAAAAATAAAGTATTTTGCTTACATGAGTTTTCTCTTTTCGTGAAATAAATATCGTACGTTAAATATTGAAGATCGTAAAAAATGTCAATTTTTTATTATATATGACTCGTCCTTTATATCAAATGATGCAATGTTCAAAGTAAATCGCATTTAATTGGACTATACGCATATATAAATAGTATAAATCGCTTACTCTTATTGTATTTTATGATCTTTATGTAGGATTATGCCAAAAAAGATTCAGGAGGATCTTTACAGAATTTTTATTTTTAACTCTTTTTTATAACTTAAATCGAGGAGTTTTTAAGGTAGAATATTGTGTTGAAAAACTCGAGACTTCAAAAATGGCCTGAGCTCAGATTACTCTTGGTTACGCAAAAACGAGGAGAAAACCATCCATAAGCTTGCGAGAGATTAACAAGATGTTTTTTTTATTTTATTTTTTTAATTGTTTCTTATTTGATTTCTTTTTGTTGTTAAAATATATATTAGTGGACCCTTTTTCACTGTTTTTAACGACCTGGATTAAAGGAATAGCAAAACTAAACAAAGCAGAAAATAAAACAATTGGATTACATTTATTTTATATCTTTAGAGCATACATGTACTTTGCCTTATTCAAATATTCCAGGCATTCTTTTCAGTATTTTTTTTAAGCTATAGAGTCCAGAATTACGACAAGTATGACAGAATATATTAAAGTTCACAAACGAATAATAATATTGTCTTGGTTAACAAAACAGAAAGTTTATTTTGACATTAGGAGTTATAAGCTATACAAATCAAGGAGTTAAAATAAAACACAAAATGAAAATAATAATAATAAATAAATAAATTTAGAAATCTAAGAATGAGGTAAACTACAATGGTAAAAACAAAAAAGACCACAAACATATATTAGGAAAAGCAATGAATATTCAACCAGAAAGTAACAATGGTGGAGATCTAAATTGATTCTTTAAAGAACAATACATCTAGCATGAATCCCTTTCTTTGTCTGTACCTGCATTAACAAGTATTATTAGTAAAGGTGAAGCTATGAAAGTAACCACCTATTAAAGCAGTAAATGTAAAACTCAGTTAAATAGACCCCTTTTCTGTATAATGTCAATAACCAAGACGGAGTGCACATAAAATGCAGGTATTGTCTTTTTTTTTTATGTTTTAAATAGAATATATGATTTATTACTGATAGCCAGGAGCGATATTGAGCACCTTTTTTTTTATATGTATAAGAGATTTGTCCATCAAGATTAGTTTTGTAAATGGGCCAGCCAGGAAAATTTCTATAAAGAGTAAAAAAAACGACCTTTGGATGTTGTATCACTCTCATTTCCAAATATTAATTGGCGTTCGATCGATCAAAAGTATCCTCACTATGATTTTTATAGTAATCATGCTTCTTTTCTCTTTCATTCTTTAAATAAAAGAGATAAAAATATCAACATCTACATAAAAATAGTTTTTGTATATATGTTTTTAAACTAAAAAGACAAAAGCCTGTTTTCATGAAGCTATTATTTACTAAAAATTTTAGGATGCCTGTCAAAAAAAGAAGCTGGTTACCCACCAGTTATAATGACAATTGCATCACTGTATACATCCTCCTTACTTTCCAGGCTTTCTTCACTGATCGAGGACCCTTAGAGCTTGCATACATCCAATCCCAGAAATAAATAAATAAAGAGTGAGAGAATAAAAGGGAACATAGCATTTAATAATAGTAGAAAATCGATCATCCTAAATAGTTCCATTATAGAAAACACTTAAGAAAGAGTGTTTTCGTGTATATATATTGTAATATTCAGTGAAAAATGAGTTACTTCTTATTGCCGTGTTTTCTTTCATCTTTTTGCTCAAAAGTAAATTAAAATGAAACTAACTGGGTCTAGCACTGTGTAACAATTGGTTTAATGTTTAGATCAACTTCATTGTATTAAAAAATGCTAGAAGGCATATATCTTCTTCTTCTTCTCTCTGGGTATCTGCTTTTTTAGCGCATGGTTAAAAATAATAAACTAAAATGAAGTCATTATCATATTCTATTGTTCTTTAGCATAAATAAAAGAATAAGCTTTGAATTGATATTATTTAATCAGAATAACGGGAATCAAACCAACGGTGATCAAAGTGCATTCAATTGAGTTTCATTAAACTGAATTTATTTATGTATGTATATCGTTCTGCTTTAGCGAAATATACGCAAGTTAAGAAGGAAGGAAACGCTTTCGAAAGTGATACAAGGTGAAACAAAGCCAATAATAAGGTTAACTATTGCTTTCCAGGTCTTTCAATCCAGGAGATTTAATACATATTTTTATATAAAAATAACACTCACAAATGACATTTAAGGCATAGAGTGTCTTTCCATCTTATTTTTTATTCTCCTTCAGCCACTGCATTTAGGGATGCATTTTCGTTGATTTTGTTCTCTTTTTTTACAAGTTAGTCAGAAACAGAACAAGTGGCAATTGATAGCTAGTCATTTTAGAACAAGATAAATAATAACAAACAATACACTTACTGTCATTATTTTAAAGTTTAAAACTCTATTTTTACTTTTCATTTGAGTGTATTTTAAATGATGAATAATAATAAATTTAATAAACTAAAAATCTTTTAGCTGCCAAATAAAATTAAGTTTTAGTTTTTTTAAAACTAATTAGCACATTCGCAGATTACGAATGTTAGAAGTTTGTACTAAGGAAGAGATTGCATAAGTTATACTTTCTATTAATGTTATTACATTGTTTAAACGATAGTAATTGTATAATAGAAATGTAATAATAGAAAAGCATATAGTTTATATATATTTATAAATTTAGCACATATAAACATAAACAGTAAGACGGATTAGGTGAAGAGTAATATAAAATATGTAAGTAATGGAAACTATTACCATCTGTGGACACAGTATCCAGTTAGTGCTTTTTTCTTTTTCATTATTTTATCAACATCTCGTTATGGGTTATTTTTCTCCATTTTATAAGATCTGCATTTTTACAACTGCAGTTCATTTACTCCTGTTTTTAAAGGAGTCAATGATCTGTATTGACAGGTAGCAAGGATGTAGTGTAATACAGTCACATCTATTTCGAGGAGCACTTTGTGTCTTCGAATATCACCCTACAATACCCTTAAAAAGGAAAACGATATAAAGCCAGGTCAAACAAATCTATTTAAATATAGGACCTCCTCTTTCTCTTTTTTTAAAAAGCTTTTTCTTTTTCTTTTTCTTTTTCTCTCTCTCTTTTTCTTCTTCTTTTACTTTCATTTCATTTATAAATATATATTTTTT
This sequence comes from Backusella tarrabulga, assembly GCA_024139415.1. Lineage (NCBI taxonomy): Eukaryota > Fungi > Mucoromycota > Mucoromycetes > Mucorales > Backusellaceae > Backusella > Backusella tarrabulga. The sequence continues at coordinate 6,945 of VCJJ01002259.1, read as the reverse complement.
TGTATTTTTCTTTTCCTAATTTAAACTGTACACTTAGATTTCTTTTATAGAAACAAAAAAGATATAGAGAAAGTACGATCATTCGTCAAACGGATATCCGAAAAATAAAATAAACTAGATATAAATAAGAATTTTATGTAAATATATTCAACATCATGACTTTATCCGAAGTTCAAACCAGCATCATCGTCCCCAAATCATTATCACCACCCTCATCGCCAATTGGAGCAATCCCATCAGCATTGACATCACATTTCGTTCAGGCACTTCATGACTATCTTCCATCAAATGCACCAACCGAAGAGGCTGTCTCATGCCTTTTCTTCAAGAAGGGCTCTATTATTGAAGTGTTCAATAGAGACAATTCTGGCTGGTGGGATGGCCAGACAGACGGTGTGAGAGGCTGGTTCCCAAGCAATTATGTCGGTAGAATTGGTGAAGCTGTTCGATACAGTACTGATTTTGAAGACGATTATTCCACTGAACAACTTGAAAAATGGCGTCAAAAAATAACCAGCTCTGTACATGAAACTGGCCCATCAGAAGAATATGTTGTGTCACTTGATTACAACACAAAGGTAACATTAAAAAAGTATAGAAGAATACAAGATAGAAATATTAAGTTTTGGCCTCCTTATTCTGATTTATTATTCATACATATGTATAAATATAACTATAGTTGACCTCAATTCAAGACCGCGTGGAGTTAGCACGAGCTTTATTAAATGAAGATAGACATCGTTCAGGAACATCTGATTTTCGAACCCCCATCGAAGAAATCACACAAAGAGTATCCGATTTAGTAGATGCATATTCCACTCCTCTGGAATCTAATATACAGCTCCATATCTTTCAAGTGGTTTCCTCGATACGCTCAATCCTTACAGATGCAAACATTGTGAATAAAGAAAGTCCGCTTTTAAAAATATACCCAGAATTATCAAGACAGCGAAAAACAGTACTTGGAACCTTGAGCCAGCTTGTACTAAAAGGAAAAGATATACAAAGTGTGTCATCAAGCGAAAACTTGAATAATATTAACGAACTAGAGACAAATCATATATCATATCTTGCAGATCAATTACTAAACGAAGTCGAGATATTTGATAAACTATTGGTGACATTACCACGTTATTCTACTGCAACAAGTGAGAGTACCGTTTATACACGACCCTCCTCCATGTTTCAAAATGATACACCTAGATCTTCCTTCTCGTCACTTGGACATTCATCAATCACATCATTAAATTCAATTCGCCAACATATCACTGAAGTACGTCATTCCAGTGCGTCCCTAGTTGCAAAATCAGTCCCTATAACCAATATAGAGCAAACATTACAGAATGTTTTTGACCACCAGACATCCATCCGTGACTTGATCAACCAACTTGTTGTCACTCTAGAAAATTTCCTAACTGATCGAAAATATGCAACAGAGATACTTGAAATGACCCGAAAAGCAGTGGAAGCAATCAGGGCTTTCCTTGCCATAGCTGAACATGTTTATTCAGATATTGATACCGAACACAACCAATACTCTGTTATTCCAAAGGACCCTCAATTAACTTCCTTAGTTTTGACAAAAGAGTCAGTCTATAGTGCAATCACTAATTTGGTAACTGCTGTTCGTGCATTGACCGGCCCCAGGGATTCGGAAAACCTAAAAAGAGACTTTGATCACCTCAAGTCATGCTGCGACAATGTAGCTAATTCCACAGAAGAATGTACCACCTGTATCCGTGCATGTCTTGAAGAGTTTAATAAGCAGAGCAATGATCCTCAGCTAGACAACAACAAATCAGAAAATGCAGGTGATACCGGTAGATTTCATGTACTCAACGCCCTTGGTCGTAAAGCAGTAACACTTTCAATGTTACAAAATCAATATAACCCTCAGGAAAACAAATCATCTTTTAATGAACAAGAGCAAGAGAATGACGATCTAATCGACGAAAGAGACGTTGAAAGTCTTGAGGTTGGTAAACCTTCCAGCACCATAGTACCCGCGGCCGCTTCAATTCATATTGAGGAGGAGCCCAACATGATACCAGAGTCAAACGATGATGAAGAAGACGCAGCTCAAAAACACTACATTAAATCTTCAATATCTGATCCATCATTAAGATTGAATATACCCGAAATCGACTCAAGAGAACGTCATATCAGAAATAGCAACCAGTCTCTTCAACGCAACAATGGTATTCGACCTCGTGCATCGTCTATGAATACTGCACAAGTATTAATAAATCAACTACCTCCGGCCCCTCCGCCAAAGAAAACAATGGATACAGAGCTGGCTTCCGCAGACCCATTTCTTTCAAGATCAAGCACTCCTGCCTCGCAACAAAATGAAACTGATCCTTCCAATAAGACCCCTTCAGGACCAAAGGATATCTTCAGGTCAAGACGCCCTCGTGTATTAAGTATCTCCTCAATTTTACCTTCGATTCATAAAAGTAAATCTGAAAGAGTTACAGCTACTACACCAAAGCCAATGCTCCCTGAAAACTTTCGTCCAAGAAACCCACCCTTATGGACGACAATGGGTGAAACGACATCTTCATTAAAGGTATATATATTAATTAAATAATTTTAAATATATGACTAGGAGAAAAAAATATTCATGTTTATTAATAAATTTAACATATGTTTTCAACAGAACGAGCTACCGTATGCGTCATTTAAAGATTGTTCCTTCACTGATGACGAGGTTATTGTTAATTCGGAAGATGGTATTACAGGAGCAACCATTGAAGCCCTTGTTAAAAAGCTTACTTTACATGAAAGATCACCTGGTAAGTATCTTTTTATATATTGCAAAAATCCAACTAACCTAAACGAATATAGATCTCAATTTTACAAGAGCCTTTTTCTATAACTTTCGCTTATTTACAACTCCAGAAGTATTGGTATCTCTTCTTCGGGATAGATTTTCCCTCCAAGCTCCTATAGAGTTGGCATTTAATAACGAACAACTGGCCTTGTGGACAAACCGAGTCTTAGTTCCTGTACGTCTTCGTGTGTATAATGTTATAAAGACATGGCTAGAAATATACTTTAACTTTGAGAAAGATGCTGTAATTGAAAAACCATTGCTACAATTTGTAACTGGTGAAATGAGTAAAGCTATTCCTGGTCCAGCCAAACGCATGGCAGAGCTTATTAAACGAACTGTAAGTTTTTGTTGATAAATAGAAAATTTGAAAAAAAATACACATATTCAATTATTAATACGTATATTATATATAGTTTTCATCAAAAGGATTACTTTGCACCAGTCGTAAATACTCTTATACTGATACTCAAAGGATGGCACAACATAGTAAAACAATTAATATCTCACATCTATCCTCATACAGTGGATCACTGTTCTCCAATTGGACAGCATCAGATGACCATTCAGATGGATCGGCAGAGAAGCCAGCACCAGCACCCATCATAACCAAATCACTTCGAAACAGTCTTAAGAGAGCACTTCAACAAGATAAATTAACATCGGTGCATGTGCACGATATTGATCCTGTTGAACTAGCTCGACAGATCACTGTTATTGAAAGCAATCTCTTTTGCCAAATCCGATACCACGAAATGATTGGCCAAGAATTCAAAAAAAAAATTGGCACTAGCACCGCTGTACATGTCAAAGCAATGATTCAAAGGAGCACTCAAATCACTAGCTGGATATCTGATACAATTCTAAAAGAGGTAGACTCTAAAAAACGGGCACAGGTTCTAAAATACTGGATTAAAGTGGGAGACGTAAGTAATGAATATTCATTTGAATGATTTCCTTAAATTTAATATATTTAATTCATTTTTACTATTTAGGCATGCCTACAATTGAACAACTACAATACATTAATGGCAATTCGTTCAGCACTTGACTCAACAAGCATAGCCAGACTCAAGAAAACTTGGGATCATCTCTCTTCTAAATACAAAGCCATGTGGGAGCCCATATACCGAGCAACCGACTCTCAAAGAAATTTTGCAGAATATAGACAACGCCTGAAAACAACCATTGCACCATGTCTACCATTTTTAGGAGTTTATCTTACTGATATGACTTTTACTGATGATGGAAATGCTGATCACCGTTTATCTCCTAACGGTCGTAAACTCATCAACTTTGATAAATATGTTAAAATCACGCGTATATTAAACGAAATCGATCAGTTCCAAACAGGTTACAAGTTGCAAGAGGTTGATGAAATCCAAACCTATCTCGCCAAAACATTAGACACTATTGAGCGGGACGATGAAGTCTTTTATGATTTGAGTTTGAAACGCGAGCCAAAGGAAGACAGTTTTGATTGTTAAAAACTACTTTGTACCATTTTCCCTCCTTTCCCCTTTTCTTTTCATTCGACTCCTTTATTTATATCTCTTTATTTTCGTTTTTACTCTTTTTGTACAGTTTAATTTATGCGATTTTGCTAATTTATTTATTTATCGTGTATCACCTTCATAAAAAAAATTTTTTTTTGTACCTTCATAAAAATAAATCAAATATCACCTTCAGAAAAAAGGATCTCCCTCCGTTTTTTTTCATAAAATAATTTAATGACACTTTGATGTTTATATTTTCAGGTAAATGATATACATTCTAGTAAATTTGTAATATCAGGTGATAGTTTTCTAATAAAGCCTTTTTTGCGTCTTTTTTTTCCTTATCAAAATAGCATCTGCTTTTTTGCTAAAATGTAACCACTCTAACAAAGGTTTTATATAAGTTTATGTATCCAGTCTGTGGATACAACTGTGCGTTTTTTTCTCTCGTTTTTTTTCCTAAGAAAAAAGTATTTGAATTGACGTAAATGTGGTACACATATTGATATAGACATCAACAAGTGGAGGACCAAAATACATGCAAACAAAAAAAAAAGGAGTTTTAAAGATTATCTTATGATGGCTTGTAATACCCATTATTTGTTTATTCATCGATATGGAACTAAAAAGAATAATTTCTATTCTTCTCATATACATGTATACTCAGAGTAGAAAAGGTACCGATGTGGATTCAGATGTACTTTGGTGTAAGTTGGCGTTTTTAAAACCAACTTTTTCTTTAGAAAAAGGCCGAAAAGTTGTATAAAGTAAAAGTAAAAGTATATGTACGCACATGCATGTACTTTTAGAATCTAGAATCGATACAATATCTCTATACTAAGTTAAGTTTAGGTAAACCCCAATCGGTGATATTTCAAACTATGTTTTTTCTTATAAGTCCTAATAGAATTATCTTCTGAAAAACTAAAGAAAATAAGAAACGAAGAGTAAGGATCCCTCTATTTTTTTTGCGGTTTTTGGAATACATTCCTCGCTGTTTTCCTTCTTTTTTTTTTTACAAGCAAATATATCCGAAAACGCAGAGTAATACAACGTTATACAACAACTATCCAGTTGAAAGACACCTGAAGTAACATGTACTATGTTTACGCTCGTTGTAAATATTATTAAGAGTACAAGGTCTATTGAAGTATAAATGGGGCTTTTGATTCCAAAAAGTTTAGCTGTCTTTTTATTTTTTTTCTTCTGAGAATTTCCGTCAAAACATTCTAGATCTCTTCACAACTTGACACTACACATCTCCTTTAAATCAAGTACAACATATCAAAAAAAAATTTTTTTGTATATATTTTTTTTATTGTTAGAATCATTTGATGTGTATCCTTAAACCTCCGCGAATTTATGCTTATTTTTTTGTTTGTAAGACGTCTTTTATGCCTATTGAAGATAACACGTTGTACAAGCGGTGCTAGACTGACCTTTAAAAAATAACTAAAAAAAAAATATCCCAAAACAATTTTTTTTTCTACTGCGGCATAACATAGATTTCGAAGATAATATACGTTGCATATCATTTATAGCAAGTTTATAGAAATGTATTAGTATAATCTAAACCAACAATAGAAATGTCACATTGTGTTTTAAGGGACTTGAGCTTGAGTAGCTCTAAATGTTTTTGTCATATCTTCGATAATTTACTTGTACTTTTTAGGAAATCCACCAATTAAAAAAAAGTTTTGTGACTTTTTCGGGGTGGCTTTGGGTAATTGCGTGGCAGGAAGTAATAAAATTTTTTTTGTATTTAAAAAGAGGTTTTTCAAAAAATTTTCAAATTTTTTTTTCTTGTCATTAAACTTATTTTACAAGTATGTATATACCTTCTATTATGCTGTTTTATTGTTACTATTATTAGTAAAACGTTCATGTATTAACCATTCTTTTCAATAGCCATGGGTAAAGAGAAGACTCACGTTAACGTCGTCGTCATCGGTCACGTCGATTCTGTAAGTAACAAAACTTTTTCTAGCTCTTGGGGGTTGTGGGGGCTTTCGATATACACGCGTGAAAAAGGTCCAAGTGCTAATGTATTTTTATAATAACAGGGTAAGTCCACCACTACCGGTCACTTGATTTACAAGTGTGGTGGTATCGATAAGCGTACCATTGAAAAGTTTGAGAAGGAAGCTGCTGAACTCGGTAAGGGTTCCTTCAAGTACGCTTGGGTCCTTGATAAGCTTAAGGCCGAACGTGAACGTGGTATCACCATTGATATTGCTCTCTGGAAATTCGAGACCCCCAAGTACAACGTGACCGTCATT
>VCJJ01002258.1:13414-23807 GCA_024139415.1 Backusella tarrabulga | reverse complement strand
TCTTGGTTCACCCCTTTTCTATCTTTCAAGTTGAGCTTCGTACAGCAAGTTAAAAAGGGATTCCAACAGCTCCCAAATATGAAAAGCGCACTTACCTTTGAAACAATAGCAAAGTGTTCAACCACCAAAGCCAGAGTGTCTGTTTTGACCTTGCCACATGGACTTGTTGACACTCCTGTCTTCATGCCGGTTGGCACACAAGGCACAATGAAGGGTATGCTACCTGACCAGCTCGAGGAACTAAACTGCCAAATCATGCTGAACAACACTTATCATCTTGTAAGTAACTCAACTCGTGTGCCGTTGATATCTGCGCGTGTTATTTACTTTACATATAAAAAAAGGGGTTGAAGCCTGGAAAGGAAACTTTGGATTTAGTTGGTGGTGCCCATAAGTTTCAAAGTTGGAGACGTAATCTTTTGACAGTAAGTTTGCTATGATGATATTCTGCCTGGATTTGGATTTAAGACCGGTAATCAACATATAGGATAGTGGAGGATTCCAAATGGTTTCGTTGTTAAAACTGGCTAATATCACCGAAGAAGGCGTAGAATTCGCCTCACCTCACGACGGTTCGCTCATGATGCTGACCCCTGAACATTCGATGGAACTTCAGAATTCAATTGGAGCTGATATCATGATGCAATTGGATGATGTGATTTCTTCTCTTACCAACGGACCTCGTGTCGAAGAAGCTATGTGGAGATCAATTCGTTGGTTGGATCGTTGCATTAAAGCGCATAAAAATACGGACACACAAAACCTGTTTGCCATCATTCAAGGTGGTCTGGATATAGAATTACGTAGAAAGTGTGTCGAGGAGATGGTTAAAAGAGATACACCGGGTTATGCCGTGGGTGGTTTAAGTGGTGGTGAAGAGAAGGATGTATTTTGGAGAATGTAACGTATTATCATTAGTGCCTTACAAAGAGAGAGAGAGAGAGGCATGCATACTTATATCATGTATAGTGTAACATTATGTACAGATTTATTACCAAAGACAAAACCTATTTACTGTATGGGAGTGGGGAAAGTATACAAGATGATGAAAAAGATGTAGATGAGAGTATTAACACGTAGGCTATAGATATGCAGAAGATCTTGTCGTTTGCTCTGCGCTGGGTGTTGATATGTATGATTGTGTATTCCCTACTAGAACAGCAGTAAGTACTTGTTTAAAGAAAGAAAGGAAGAAAGACTGATGAAGCATGGCTGTTGTTATTTACTTGATAGCGCTTTGGTAATGCTTTGACCATGTACGGTACTGTGTCGTTAAAGTCGGGTAAATTTGCCAAAGATTTTGGACCCATTGAAGAAGGATGTGACTGCTCTACCTGTAAATCATACAGTCGTTCCTATGTACACCTCGCTGTCACCACCAAAGATACTGTTGGCTGCCATCTTGTCACTGTTCACAACATTGCCTTCCAACTCAGATTAATGAAGGGAATCAGAGAGGCAATCAAGAACGATGATTATCCTGCCTTTATCAAGACTTTCTTCAAGAATTACTTTGGCATCAAGGAAAAATACCCAGTTTGGGCTGTAAATGCATTAAAAAGCGTAAACGTTGATCTGACCCAATAAAAAAAGGGGTGCCAATGTGACTGCTTTTCTTTCAAAAGTGGCTTTCCAAACCTAGAAAAGGAAACTCTTGCTTTTTTTAATCCCTTTTTTTTTTCTTCTTGTTACCTTTTCTCTTTCTCTTGGACTATATAAAAGGATGGGTAGACGCAACAGAGCAGCTTTTTTACCCACTCATTTACCTCAGCTTCAAAACCTTATCAAACGTGATTCCAAATCATATGAAGCAGAGTTTCTTCAGCAATGGAGACACTTCCAATCAACCTTGTCGATCTTTTGTTTAAAGCCAGACGAAGAGTCCAAGGAACTTTGTGAGTTGATCACCTTTATGAGTCAAGTCTCCAACTGCTATCCTGAGCACACAAAGGATTTCTCCCAGCAAGTGATTGACCTTTTGAAGGAGCACAGTGTTGTACTTCATCCCGAGGTGAGAAAGAGTTTGGTTCAGTGCTTGATTCTACTCCGTAACAAAGGCATTCTCGATAGTACTCGGTAAGTGTGTGTTGGAGAGAGAAAGTTTGCAGCCGAGAAAAAGGATCGGTACTAAATCGTCAAGTCAATTAGTCTTTTGCCATTGTTCTTTACCTTGTTCAAATGTAAAGATAAGCACCTCCGTGAATTGCTCTATAGTCACATTGTAAACGATATCAAGAACTCCAATGCCAAGGTCAAGAACAACAAAATGAACAAAACACTACAATCATTCATGTTTACTATGCTTGAATCAGCAAAGACGGGTAACAGCGACGAAAATGCCATTGCTGCCAAAAAGAGTGTCGATGTGTGTGTTGATTTGTATCACAAGAACGTGTGGAACGATGCCAAAACCGTCAATGTCATTGCAGAGGCTTGTTTTTCACCCGTCACCAAGATCTCCGTTACAGCCGTTAAGTTCTTTTTGAACAGCAATGATCAGGTCGAGGAGGAAGAAGAGGATGAAGACGTACCCGATTTGAAAAAGATCCAAATGGCCAATTTGCATAGTAAAAAGACAAAGGCAAAGGATCGCAAATTGGACTCTGCCAAAAAGAAGATCAAGCGCAAGGAGAAGTCAAAGTCCAAGGCTGAGAGCTTCAATTTCTCGGCACTTCATTTGTTGAATGATCCTCAGGGCTTTGCTGAAAAGCTCTATTCAAAGTTGACAGCCAAGGACGATCGTTGGGAAGTACGTTTGATGAAGATGAATCTTGTGTCCCGTGTCATTGGTATTCATCAATTGATCATCCTCGGTTTTTATCCACTTTTGATTAAATACCTGCAGCCAACCCAGCGCGATGTTACCATGGTGCTTGTCTGTTCCGCCCAGGCCACACATGCCCTTGTGCCTCCCGATGTGCTCGAACCCGTGCTTAAGGCTATCGCCAACAACTTTGTTACCGACCGTGTGGCTAATGAGGTCATGGCTGTTGGTATTAACGGCATCCGTGAAATCTGTGCACGCCAGCCATTGGCTATCGATGCTACTCTCTTGCAAGACTTGACACAATATAAGGAGCATCGCGATAAGTCTGTCTTGATGGCTGCTCGTTCTCTTATTGCTCTCTTCCGTGAAGTCAACCCCGAAATGCTGTTGCGTAAGGATCGTGGCAAGACTGCTGCTATCAAGATGAGAGACGGATCCATCCGTACATATCAGTTTGGTGAGTCTGGAGCTACTGGCGTTGATGGTCTTCAAGGTCTCGAGTTGTTGGATCAAGCTGAAAAGGCCGACGAAGACTGGGGAAATTGGGAATTGGATGAGTCTGACCAGGATAGCGACGATGAAGGCTGGGTCAATGTTGCCAGTGACGATGAGGATTATGTTAATGTAAATATGAGTGACGATGAAGAGGCACCCAAGTTGGTTGATGAAGAGAACAAGAAGAAACTTCAGTTCAAGCTGGGAGAAAATGGTGAAATTATAAAGACGCGTCGTATTGGTAAACGCCAATTGAAGAAGATGCAGGATGCTGAAGATCGTGCTGAAATCACAGAAGAGCAACGTCAAAAATTGGTTGAAGCAGTGAAAGCACGACGCGCCGAGGAACAAGCTAAACAGGAAGCTGCCCTCAAATTGGCCACTACTCGTATTTTGACTCCTGCAGATTTTGCTCGTTTAAGTGAACTTAAAGAAAACAAGGAAATTGAACAAATTTCAGGCAAGAAGCGTCCTGTTGAAGAGTAAGTGTACCAAGTATATAATGCATTTGTACTGTGTTTAACAATGATACATCTTGAATAGAAATGAAGGTGAAGTAGATGAAGCAACAATTCTGGGTCCTCGTAAGAAGGCTAAGCAAGATTACGAACAAAGAATGGCATCTATCCAAGAAGGTCGTGAGGGCCGTGAGAAGTTTGGTTCAAAGAAGGGCAAGAAGGAGAAGGGTAGCACTACAAACCGTGAGAAGGCTAGAAATAAGAACTTTATGATGATTGCACATAAACAATCTGTCCTGTTCAAAAACAAACGTAGTTTATTCGACAAGCAAAAACAGTTACGAGCTGCCATTAACAAACAAAAACGTCTCAAGCATTAGAATTTTCTTTTTATATCACATTTTATTATTATTATTATTATTAGTATATATAGTTTCACTAAATGAATAAATAAATATGCATTCCATTTTTGTATTGTATTGTACTGTTTTTTTTCAAGAAAATGAGAAAAACAATATAAGGGAACATGTAATTTAGCAACCTAAATATGGATTGAAAAAGGATGCTGTCAATTTCAAAATTGTAATAATACTTAGTATAAACACTTGTACTTTTAGTTGCTTAACTATATCGTGATTCTGCACGAATAGCTTGCAGTAGAAGAACAATCTCTCAAATTTGATAAATGTGATAAAGGCGCATCTGTTAAAAATTAAGAGAGAGATGCTATTAATAAGAGAACAGTGGATCAATAACTGAGTACGGGTGTTCCAACAAAAAGAAGTGTGTACAAAAGCCGCTTCTTTTTGTAGCAAACATTAACACTGGTGTTTTTCTCTTTTCTGCACTAATACTAAATCGATTATATTGGTGCTTGATCACTGAAAACAGAAGAATATTCTTATTACTTAAACTAGCGTGGCTGATACCAAAGTAACAAGCAGGCTTTTCACCAACACATGCAAGGCATTTATAATTTGTAAAACCCAGATCAAACAATATATCAAGGGAGAACGAATTATCTTTGTATCAGATAAACGTGCCTAATATAGAGGTATTGTGGACATTTGAAACAAAAGTGCAATAATGATATGCATAAAGTGAACTCAAGATTGCTTCTTTTCCTATCTCAAAATGATAATATCATATGTATTCTAGTATGACTGGCTTGATAATGATAGAGTAGATGCCTTGCCTTGGGTTGAAGTCATATAATAATACCTTTGAGTTGTTCCAAAGAAGAGCCAGTAGCTAAAAGCATTCTCCATGACAAGGTCTGTAACAAATGTGATACCTCACGAGCCTGTGAATAAGACTTTGATTAATATTGGCCCTCATAGGTACCATTATAGATTACTAAAGAATGGCCATTAAGTTCAGGACAGAATAGTAGATTAGCTGAGTATTAAATATTATATTTAAGAGAAAAAGTCTACTAAATTGCTTTCGTCTATTATTAAAGAAGAAAAGCATCAGCGACACAAAAAATGTCTTTAATATTATCCATTCTTGAGAATAAGTGGAAGAAAATCGAGGTTTTGTCTTAAATTATTGTATGAGGAAGATAAAAAAAATGACGATTTTACAGGTACTTTTCGCGTAAAAATTGGTACGGCGAATGGCAGAGCACTACGTTTATTTCACTAACTATTCCCAAATAAACACAACGGTTACTCTAGGTAAATTAAATTGGGCCACTATGTTACATTTGAAGATGACATCCGATTTTTATTAGTTTGGTTCTCTGGTTGAAATAAGTTTTGCAAGACCAGGTACGCTCATCTCCCCAAAACCCATAAATGTACTAAAAAATTTGTTCTACTTTCTCTTTGATAGAAAAAAAGATGACGCAGCTTTGATTCTTAGAAATATTCGAAAGTTCAATATCGAATTCGCCTTGCAGGCTTTATTGTTTTGTTTGTATTTTTTTTAAACTCTTTGCCTCGAAAAAGTAAACTATTTGATCGGCTGTTGAGACAGCTTAAAAGCCTTACTTTCCCACAATATCGATTTTCAATTCAAAAAGGGAGGAATTTAGCTGCTGGTTCAAAATTAATTTATTTTCAGCAATAATGACGCTTCAACTAACGCCAGGGCTTTTCTCTTAAATTAAGAATTACTATACGTTTCTCAATTTTTTTGAAAAAGATACTATACGTAATACGTATAGGTTATAAGTGATGTCTTTTTAATTTAAAATAATCCAAGCAAAACTACCACGTGTATTTAAGTCATGAGGATGAGTAAACATGAAAATAGAGCAGATCAATTTAAACTACTTGACCCCAGTTATTTTTTTCCCCATGTTGTTTTAAAACTCCTACTGGCCCCCCTTTGTAAAAAGAAAAACAATCAGCTTTATTTTTTTTTCTTTTCTTCTTTCCCCCATATATATTTTTTTTATCTCTGAAGGTAAATATAAACACGAAATAAAATAACCGTGTATAATTACTAAACATATACCTTCAATTTGATTAGATGTCCGTTCCTGGTATGGTTGATGTAGCTAAAGACTGTTACATAAAATTAACTTTGTTTTTATAGTTGCTTTCAATGATATTGGCAAGTCTGCCAAGGACCTTTTGTCCAAGGACTACCCCGTTGGTGGTGTCAAGCTCGAAGTTAAGACCACTGCCCCTAACGGTGTTGTAAGTATACGCATAATCTCGGGTTTTTGCTCGTATTTTAACCTTGTTTATTGTAAATAGACCTTCAAGGTTAACGGTCAACGTGACAACAAGACCGGTATCATTGTTGGTGATCTCGAAACCAAGTACTCTGACAAGAAGAACGGTCTTACCTTCACTGAGGCCTGGACTACCTCCAACCACCTCAACGGAAAGATTGAGCTCGAGAACAACCTTGCCAGTAAGTTATTGGAAATAAAATAAGGTATATCAAATAGCTTCTTACATTATTCTCTACTTTATTAGAGGGTCTTAAGCTCGAACTCTTGACCTCTCTCCTCCCCTCTGTTAATGAGAAGGCTGCCAAGATCAACGCTACCTACAAGAAGGCTAACGTCCACACTGTTGCCACTCTTGATGTCTTCAAGGTAAAAGCAATGACAACTTTATCTTCTCATCAGCTGATTTTATTAATCATTTTTCTTTTTTTTAGACCAACGTCAGTGTCAACTCTGTCTTCGGTCAACAAGGTTTCCTTGCTGGTGCTGAGGTTGCCTACAATGTTTTGGATGGCAAGGTAAGTTAAATCCCGGGGTGTGGCGTAAAGAAGAGTGAAAAATGGTAGTTTGAGCGTAGATCAAAAGTACTCATTATTTACTTGATTTTAGATTGGTCGCTACAATGCTGCCGTCGGCTACACCGCTGCTGAGTATGGTGTTGCCGTCCACGCTACCAACAACATGTCTCACTTCGCTGCCTCTTACTACCACCGCGTCAATAGCGACCTTGAGGCCTCCGGTAAGGCTTCTTGGGACTCCAAGGGTGCCAATGCTGTCGCCCTCGAAGTTGGTGCCAAGCTCAAGTTGGATTCTTCTGCTTTCGTTAAGACCAAGATCTCTAACTCTGGTGTCCTCGGCCTTGCCTACACCCAGTCCCTCCGTCCTGGTGTCAAGGTCAACCTTGGTGCTTCCGTTGATACTACCCGTCTTAACGAGAACGCTCACAAGCTTGGTCTCTCCTTCACTTTGGAAAACTAAATTATTTCATATTGTATAGAAAACCGAAAAGGATAAAGACGATGTGTTTCAATTTGCGACTTTAATATTTATTCTTTTGTAATCAAATAAAATATACGAGGACAGTATTGTCTTAATTTGTAAACTATCAAAAAAGAATCCCTGCCCTAGCAAGAACCAATATATCCTTTTTTTTTTTAGCTGTAGTAATAACTGGAACGAGATCTTCATAAAAAATATGTGACCTTATAAATTAAATCCTTCGATTATCATTGTCACCTTGGCTATCCAACTAAGATAACGACTCAAGTCAAAAATAGTAGAGAGAGATCTACAGGAGAGATTTTAAAAAAGGGGTTATATATTGTTATTAAAGTAACCATTATGTTTTCCCTAATGGGCATTTTAAGGGTGACTATTGCTATTTGATAAAATACAAAAATTGATCACTTTCTTATATGTGCTACCTTGAGCTCCGAAATGTATCTGGACAAGATATCTTATTATTAGTCTAGTGTAATGTTTTGGTCTCATTGATCCAGTAGATACTAAGAGCTAGAGTAATAGTAATATATACATATCTACATTCGACCTGTGGATTGACCTATTATTTTGGTTATAGAAAATGGAGATTCCATTAATAAAAGATGAATAAATGAATTATTTATGAATTCATTAAATGTCATGTTAGTAATATGATGGGCTGAAAAGAACAATCTTCCTTTTATGATATCTGATTTGTTCAAGTAGTATTGAATATAGTTAAAGTTTTTTGACAGCTGCACGCCATGATGGAGCTGTATAAACTATCTTTGGAATAAAAGACATAATTTTACTACTCTAATTTTTAAAATGTTATATGAGATTATAATTGTTATAGAGTTAAAAACGGTACATTCTATGAAACTTCGAAAAGCATATAATATTCCAAAATCGGTTATCGGTGTATGCAATTTGTTGATTATATAATGTCTCCTATTCATTTCGTAATTATACGATTTTCATTTCTAGAAAAAAAAAAGTAATCGAACGGTCAAAACAACATGTAATAATCGTTGCAATTATGATGGATGTTCATTTGGGTTCTTATCAAAAATAGTATATTAAACAAAAGAGTTTCTTTCTACGAAATCTTTAGAAGAACTCAAAAAAAAAGATGTAATTATTATTGAAAATTTAATTATTGCTATGAGTGAAATAAGGAATATTATGATTGAAACAGTTACGATGGAGGAACAAAAAAAGGGAGTGATGGAGAATAAAGTGAGAGATGTAAAGTGTAAATCCCTCCATTTTTTTTTTCTAAAAAAAAAGGGGGAAGCTAAGGGGAGATAATAAATTAGGAGTTCTATAACTACAGAATATTTCTTCAATTCTGTGTATGATACTAGATGTAGTTTTCTTTGTTAGAGCGGTTTCTAAATGAAAAGGGATCTTTTCTTTCTCGAGAAGTTGGTCGATGACGATAAGTTCCGTATGGATTTTCGTATCGAGTTTTAGGTGTGTACTCAGAGTCATCATAATTGTACTTTCTCTGCTCTCCATAAGGGTTTGGTGGTCTCCGAGTGTCAGAATGGTTTGTATAATCTGGTCCATTTGAGAAATCTTTTTGGCGCCTTGTGAAATGCTGATCATCAGCTCTTGACCTATCCATTATTTCATCCATGTATCTTTCGTTTTCATGTGGTGACCTTGGGGTACTTGGTCTTTGGCGAAACTCCTGAAGTTCTCGCTCCCTACTTGACATTTTACTTTTTTCATCTGGATTCTTCTCCCACAAACGTCTTCTCGAAGTCTGATTTACGGGATTGACAGGTGTTTCAGGCTCTTTTTTGTACGACTTAGTAAGATGCATATTTGTATTTTTGTCAAATAGCCAATTAGGCAACGGTGAACGCTTCTTTTCATAATACTCTCGAAGAATTCTCGACACATGTGTTTCCCCTTCCCAATCATCTTCGTCAGATTCTTTTCATTTTTTAAAAGAAGATGCTATTTAACATACATGTATGCTTATTAGTTTGTTTATGAATTACCTGCTCCCTTTTCGTCATATATAGGTGTCGCCATGTTTTGTGTAGCTTGCATTATCTTCCCCCATAAATTACCATTCTGCTTCGTTTTATCAACTTTATTGAGAGCAAAGAGTTAAAACATCAATGCATTTTTGTTTATTTAAATTTACATGATAACTTCTTACCTTTTTCATTCAGCTGCTTCCATTTATCATTCTGTCGTCTTCCCCACGTCTTTTTTCCTCCAGCAGCAACTTCTTGTTCAGGCAAATTAGCAGCAAAATTATTAAAATAAATGGAGTCTTCATTTTGATCGACCGGCGATCCTTTATTGTTCCACCGAGACCATTTTGAGCTAGACGTAGGTGTATCTACTGGACTAGATGCTACTGAAGATGACCGACTTGTATCAAGTGAAGGTACATTTCCTTTTGTATGAATTGGCTTCAAAAACTTCTTTTTAATTATGGGCATAGGAGGACGTTCTATAGATTGACATTTATGACGGCTGGGGTAAAGTCCAGAGTCCTGACCACAATCTTTACAAAGCACAACAAGCGAAGATACTCTATAATCAACAACTTGCGCCATTCTTATTATTTGGATTATTGTTTATTAAATATATATGAATAAAGAGAGAAAGAAAGAAAATTGAAAAAACTGAAGCACTTTAAAAGGAGAGAATGGAAAAAAGAATTGAAGGAAGAAAAAGCCAATTATTATAATTAACCACGAGGAGATTCGCATGTGTGACCTTGGTGTAAAAGCGCACTAAATGTTTAGTTTTATGCTATTGTTATTTTTATTTTATTTTTAATGTGAGCAATAGATATAAACCTCCTCCCTTCTCTTATACTCCTTGATTCCTTTATATACAGAAATAAAATAAAAGCGTAATATGAGATAAAAATAGGAGATCTCCTCTTCAAAGTACTTGATTGCTGAGCGAATCTCGCCACGCTTTTAAGCTGGATGGAGTACCCTTCTAGATAGTTGGTTTCAAAATATTATACTT
>VCJJ01002254.1:10301-20894 GCA_024139415.1 Backusella tarrabulga | reverse complement strand
AAAAAAACAAAAAAAAAAAAAAAAGTTAGGTATATATGAATATATATAAACTAAACAACAACTATAGTTGCAATTGGTATTGCTATTGATGTCGTTGGCATGTTCCTTGGTGGATACTGTATGCATAATTTTGATCAGGGTCTCAAGCCATATGTTCAGAGAGGAGTTGCCGATAAGACGAAGCATCTTGACTTGGAAATGAATAAAGCAAATTCAAGTGATACTTGGAGAATTGACGACTATTAAAAAGGAAAACTTTCTATTGACGCCACTTCCCTATTTAACAAACAAGAAAACCCTTTCTCTTACTCACACTTCACTTTCATTTTTCATTCTCTTTCTTTTTCATATTTCTCTTTATCTGTATCTTTTTTTTTTTTTTCCATTACCTCTTCACTTTCCTTTTACTATTATAATTTTATTGTATAAAGCACCAACATAAATAAATACATAAACATCACTGTTAATAAGTTATTAACTATATTATTTTGATATATCATGTTCTTGTTCCAACCATTTCATAAAATAAGGAGAAAATGAGGAGAGTTTTTTTTTATGTTTAAGGTTCTGACCGATTTTTTTTTATAAATAAATAATGATAATAATAGTAAATTTATTTGCCCTTAAGAGCAATCAATTGCTTGGAACGGAAAGTTTCATAATGTACTATGGCTGTAGTTTCTATCAAATCCTGTAAATGTGTCCTTGTTAAAAAGTTGCGCAGATGAATGAACTCGCAATGGTTTTCATCCTCGACAACAATTGCCCCACATCTCGTCTTACGTCCAATGACTGCTTTTCCATTTACAACCACCTGCTTTTCTGATCCCACAACAGCAAAAGGAAGTAACCCCTAGATAAAATCACTTGCATATTAATACAGTAATAATCGAAGATGATTTACACTTTTTTTTCAAAAAAAAATATAAATACATATGTATTTATATTTCTTTGCCATCCTTTTTGTATAATCGTTTGTCCTTGTTCTTCTCCCCTTCCTCCCCCACACTCCCCCTTTTTTATTCCATAAGCGACATTCTTTTTATTTCGCACCTAAGAACTTACTCTAATGCCTTCATTCATTGCACGTTCTTCTTCATCATAATCCTCAGTATTGTCATATGGATAAAGATCAACTCCATGAAACTTGAGTTCAGCATTAATCTAGAAGAAGATATAATAATAAGGATAAGGATATAAACAAAATAAATGCAAACTAAATATACATATCCCTTATAAAACCCTCTCTTTCTCCCCTATTTTTTTTTGTTTTTGTTTTCTGTTATAAATTAAACTTACTCTTTGCTTAAAGGCAGCTCGTTCTTCAAGGGTAAGTGTATCGGCCTTTGCAATGACAGGTACTACGTTAACTACCTCGACTAACTTTTTGAGTACGATAATATCAATTTGTTTTAATCTAAAAATAGATGTAGTAAATTTAATAAAAAGAGCGTAACAATATATAAATCATTTCATATCATTATTGTTGTTCTAAGACTGGTTATTGTTGCTTTTTTTTATGATGATGATGATGAGGATATTAAAAAGAAAGGATAGATCAATTATATATAAAAGAGATGTTTACTTACGAATGACCTGAGGGAGTTATAAAGTAAAGACAGCAATGGACTCGGTTATCTTGGATCTGTCTTTCACGCTGTGCTGTCAATTCTTTTCGAAGATAGGCGGAATGTTGGTCTTTAATATACTTGACGATAGTCTCCCAACTATATATATAGATATACACGTAAATACATGAATCACTTTTTTTGCTGTTGTATCAATGTAATATATTTACCATTCCTCATTATTAACATGATCTCCATAACCTGGTGTATCCACAATATTTAATCTCAGTTGAACACCATTTTCCTCAATCACTAAATATATAAAACTGTTTTCAGTAATTCGCACTTTATGATTTGATTCACATAACACCAAAAAATAAAATAAATTATTTTTAATTTTAATAAAGTTTTAATATATTACCATGAGATACCGATTCAATTTCAGTTGTCTGTCTATCAGCACCTTCTACAGTGTGTCTACCTTTACTGTCAATAAGATGTGATGCAAATAATGTATTTACAAGTGTTGATTTTCCCAATCCAGTTTGACCTAATGAGTTTTGATAGAAAATATATATACTTTAACCTTTTAGTAATTGTATTTTACAAAGAAATGGCTCCATTTTTTATCTACGAGAAAAATCATTTACCAACAACCATAACATTAAATTGAAAACCTCTTTTCAGTGATTTTTTCTCTATTTGTCTAGTAATCGTATCGAATCCAACATATGCGTTTAGGGGTGTGGTCTAGAAAAGGTTCTTCTTAATATTATTTTCCTAAACAAAGCTTTTTAAAAAGTGTAAATACCTCGGGCATAACAGAGGCGGACATCTTTTTTTTTTTCCTTTTGTTTATTTTCTTGTACCAAAAGATGTGTTTTTTTTCTGTTTAAAAAAAAAGAGGGTAAGAGAAAAAGAGAGACGAGAAAAGTGATAAAGAATAGAAAGAGAAAGAAAAAAAAGGGGGAGAAAAAGAGAAGGGAAAAGAATTAGAAAATAAGAATAAAAAAAACTTTGAAAAACTATTTTAAAAACTTGGAAAAACTATCGCCAATTTTCCGGGCAACCAACTAAGGTCAATCACGTGTGGTTTACTAAAGCGGCACATGTATCACTTTATAATGCAATTAAAAAGACTAACTCACTTCTATTCATTTATGCTTGCTACCATCTTTTTGGTTTTCTATTTTTTCTTTTTTTTTCCGATTTCATTTCATGTTTTAGTAAAAGAAAACCCGTAATTCCAAAATATATGCGTTCATGTGTTTAAGTTCACCCCAAGCTGCAAGGGAATAGAATAAAATAAAAACTCAGATTTTCTTTCAAACGATCTGCTCTTACGTTGTGATATTTTCAGTCAAGTTGGTCTATTTAGCCATGAATGAAAGAAGAAAGGCATTCTTTTTATTATATTTGCATTTTTTTTGTTTGAAACAATGGCTTGAGCTTTATAGCCTATTTGTTTACTTTTTCATGCTTAATGAATTGATAGTATTTGGATCAACTCAGATTATGAATATGATAAACTTACAAGAGGAATATTATGCTATTTTATATCTCTTTTTCAGTTTGTTATGATGAATTGAGGAAGTTCTATTTTAAACAAAAATGTCCAGTCCTTTTTTTTATCGGTTTTCATTAAGTTATATGAATTGCTTAAGTTACAAGTTACTTTTCTATATTTACTGTTTATCGTATCCCCCTTCCCCTTCTTTTTAACAACCCCTCCTACCCTTCCTTTTTTTATAATTTTTTTAAGTTTTAGTTTTATGATGATTATAAATGATTAAGTTCATCAATATCAAATACTTAATTATATAAAGAGTTTTTTTCTTTCTTTTAAGTAACCATGACTCTATATATGAATCAATTGTCAAAAGGATTATCTATACACATGCATTTTTTTCTTTTTAAATCTACAAAATGAAAGTCATATCTCTTGCTATAAATAGAATGATTGAAGATCAATGCAAGAAGTACAATAACGCTGTTTTCATCGTATTTTTATGACGAAAGTTTAAACTTTTTATTTAACGTGTTCTGATAAATATCCGATCCAGCTCTTTACAAATATCGACCAATACAAAAATCAAAGGAAATATTAGCTAATCATTAAATAAATCTCCTCCATGAATGAAGAGTTCGACACCCTTTTATACATAACATCAACCAAAGTCATTTTTTTTAGAGCAGAATCCATTTTAAGTGTGAATCTATTCAGGTAAGAAGTACATGGATATAAATGGTCATGACTTTATAAACAAAGACGTTGTGTGTGGTAACTTGATAGTGAATATATCCGTTTCTTTTATCATCCATTAGATGCCTTATTATAGCTTGTGAATCAAATCAAAGGTGAAGTTTTGATATTGATCGGTGCTGATAACGATATCGATGTGGATTAAGATGATTTACAAGGAAACCATGTTATTCACGTTCTGCTCATTAGAAATACATGTTTGATTTTATAGTATCGTAGAAAGGAATATGCCTTCTTGTGCTCGAATTTTGCTAGAACGGTAATGGGGTACTCATAGAGATGATAGTATCAAGAATAAGTATAGCCTATTAGCACCTTCATGGAGATAGAGTGTTAGAGAAGAGCTCATTTTAGAAATGGCATATTTGGTACATTTACAACCAATGAGATGAGTTTATCTGATATTTACATTGATAATATTCTTTAGCACATGCAAAATACCTTTTATTTTGATAATATGTAAAAAATCACTCATCTATTATCAAGACTAATATACTGTTTTGTGCAATGCGAATTAGTTCACTAAAATATGAAGTTATCGCCAAAGCATTGTGTATTTTATAATTGATTGGAAAGATTCTCAGAATGGTTTTGTTTGTATAGTAGTAGGAAGCCTAAACTCTAGTGCTTATATTACAAAAAGAAAAACAAGAGCAGTTTTAGAGATAACACACTTAGTCGAGTGCTATTTGCGCTCTCACACATCATTTATTTGCTTTTAGCATAAACAACTTTTGCCAACAGTCAATACTTTCCAAAACAAGATTGCTTTACGACATTGATTGGACAATCACCATTCCCGATTTGGCAATCAGGCAAAAAAAAAGTATTTTATTTTCTTATTTTTTATTATTACTCCATATTCACATTAAACAAAAT
Source organism: Backusella tarrabulga (assembly GCA_024139415.1). Taxonomy (NCBI): domain Eukaryota; kingdom Fungi; phylum Mucoromycota; class Mucoromycetes; order Mucorales; family Backusellaceae; genus Backusella; species Backusella tarrabulga. Next base: position 16,184 of record VCJJ01002254.1, on the reverse strand, counting down.
GGCAAATACACATCCAGCCACTAGAACTCGAATGAGAGAAGAGACGCCAACCGATAGACATGGCTCTAGAACACTCACTGTACACGAGACACAAGAACAGAGTGAAGATGAAGAGAATGTTTCGTCAGAGGGAGAGGAGATTGGTGTACTACGACTTCGAGGTGACATGGATTCTCGAAACCCCAGAGCCATTCGTTGGGCAAGCGACGTCATTGACAATGAACACATGAATAAGAAGAAATCAAAAAGTAAATAGAGAATAAAAAAAAACCGAAGTAGACACCTAGTATTAAAACAGCTTCTTTTTTTTTGTTTAGTTTGTTGTATTTATCATCGTCCTCGTGCAGTAGGAGAATCGTCTTCAGAATCAAGTAGTAGTAGTAGTGACGACAGTGATTCTAATAGTGATAGTGATGGCGAGCGTTGTAGCAATCATGATCATAAACACAAACCTAAAAAGAAGAGAAATCCTAGAGATGTCAGTCCTAATGCCTATGAGCGCCAACCTGTTTACAAGGGTAAGTTTGTTAGAGAAAGGAGAGAAGGGCGAGGCACTTATATACATCTCTTTCTCTTCCAGATCGACCTCAGCCTCCGCCTTATGCTAACAATACCGCTTAATTTCTCATATATTCACATAATAAACTTTTGGTCATTATCATGCTTTTTTTTTAAAATGAAAAAACCACATCCAAATTGGTGCTGCGGGCAAAAAAAAATGTGTACATAATATTATTGAAAAAACAAGAGATCAACTCAAAAAAAAAGGGAAAGTTTGCACCAGATTAACACTGAAAGAAGAAGCAAACGGGTGAAACAGAAGTCAGAGGTATTTATTGCATCAAATGGATTATACCTAAATATTAACCTTAGGCCATCCCAAACGAGAAGGATAAAAAGTTACCTGGTTTGAAGCAGTCACTGGGAACAATGGTGTAAACCGATAACATGGCGAGCATTAGAGAGTGGCACTACGAGCAGCTTAGAAGAAACTGAAGATGTTAGAAAGACAAGAGTCGTACTTGCCATGTCATTATATAGAAGGCTGCATCGAATTTAAAGAAAGTTTATATACTTTGTCTACAAAAGCAAATGGATCATCAAGGCGTGGTCCCAAATAATTGAAGCTGTCTTTGGTGATGACCGCATGTTTTGCGTGTGATGAGTAGAAGAATACAAGCGTGTATATCCATAGATTAGTGCTCTTTTGTGATTATTTTTGATTATACAGTTGGACCTCGATATCGGAAGGATACATTATGGACCATAATCAATTTAATTGGACACATTAGCGTTATTATATTCCAAGTTATAGCAAAGACTAATAGGGTTTTATTCAATAAACATAGGCTTTTCACAAGTTCAATAAGTCGTAGACGATAAGAATATAAATTGAATTTTTTTCATTTGCATAAAGTCAACTTCATTGTTTTTATCTTTCATGTGCCATCCAAACAACTTCATCTTCAGTAATTTTAAGCCAGAACGATCAATAGATTAATCACCGCATCGTAAAAAGATAGTGTAATATCCTTAAACAAACCATCATTACAGAAGTTGGTACAGGTTCTAAGAGCAGCGCTTTATTTTCCTTTTTTAATAATAACTAAAATATCATTACATACACTACATTTTTCACTACAAATTAAATTAATGTAAAATTTATACCCAAATTTCTTCGGGTCACTTTTAATTCAATCAAGAAAGATCATCCACTATGTACATGCTATGTACTTATTCATTCTTTAGGACTATGTGATAATTATACTTTCTTGCCATCCCATGCACTTTGATACTTTGGCAATTAGAAAGAAAAAAAACAATAGTCTAATAGTCAAGTATGGATGGTTTATATTTTGCCATCAAGAGACACTTAGACAAAACTCCCTTACTTTATAGCCATGCCCTGGTTTAATATTAAAACATTGGTATATATTCCTTAAAATTTCTTTATAATGGCAATTCAAAAAGTGCATGATGAGTGCTGCTCTGTTCAAATATTGTAATTTATCATACAGCAAACCAAAAAAGGATCCATATCTAACCGAAATTGTAAAATTCAACTACAAGCATAAGTAAATCATTTTTCAGGCATTTTCTTCTTTTACTCTTCTTTCACAAACAATAACAACAATAATAATAATATCAATGGATAAATTTCCTATTGAAATATTAAACACCATTTTCATATATATGGATTTGTCTGACAGAATGAAGTGCACACTAGTTTGTCGTAACTGGTATCATGTTTTGCAAGCGTACAGTTTGTTTAAAAATGTTGACATTCAAGACCGTAGACTATTTAAACACTTTTTACAATTAATGAAACAAACGCCACATTACGCGGCTCAAGTACAAGAGCTCCGTGTACAAGAATCCGTCCATGCAGATATCAATAAAAGAACGTATGTGAATATTTTTCCTAATGCACGAGTGTTTGAAGTGGTACCGCGTCACATATACTTCCAGATCCAAGTACACCACCCATACAGTGAACAAATACAAACTTCCCACCCCACATCAAAAGTCAAAATACTTCACGATAGTGCTTATTGCGAATTGGCATCCCAAATGCTTGTAGTAAATCAATGCGGCGGTCTAAAAGAACTCAAATCGAATTTTGTTGACCCGTATATCGTAGACACTCTCGGCATTATTGGCCAATTGAACAACCTGCCAGCTTTAATCACGCTCGCTCTCAATAGTTGTATGATTGGAGCATACGACTTGGAAAATATACATGAAAATGCACCAAACATTCGAGAGCTCAAGTTGGATTCTATATATATCGTTGGTGGTGAAATCCCATCTACTATTTCCCCTGCTCATTCAGTTACATCCTTTCATATCAGAATTGCTCAAGTTTACCTAAAGAAGAGAAACGACCAGAATCTTGGCCCTTTTGAGTTACACGATCGTTTTTATCAGTACATGAGTAGAAAATATCTCAATTTGATTAATGTGGACCATCTTAATAGCGAGTTACTCTATACCGAACCCAATCAAAGAAGATAAGTAATTTTATACGGCCTATGTGATTTCTACAAAAGCATACTCGGTCCAAGGGCCACCAAATTGCAGATTCAGACCGTAACCTTTGGTATTAACATTTTTAACATATGTGATGATAATAATTGTCAAATTGAAGAGTTCAAATTCAATTGTTGCGATAAAGATAAGGTCCTTCAACATCTCGTCCATTCTAATCAACGCAATAATGTCCTCAAATTAAATCTACATGATGCAGTAATCGATTCACCTTCTGATCTCATTCACTTGAAGGAACTCCAGGTTTTACAATTGTCCTTTCCTTGGCCTTATAGATCACCAACAATTCATTTCGCAGACTATTTGAATGGCTGTCCTTCTCCGCTCAAGTATTTTTCCATCAATTGTCCCCATTTAGAGGCTGATCCTCTCAACACACGTTCGAATGAAATTGAAACTTTAGTCATCAGCTGCAGAGACCCTGGCCCGAACATTTGGCAAGTTATTTCATCATCATTTCCCCATCTAGTAGAGCTAAAATTTACCGGTACGATATGTATACAAAATAGTATAGCACTCGAGCTACACAGTCCAACCTTGAAGAAAACTATATTTTATTATTCACGAGTTCCATCCCAGGGTTATGTTTTTGGGTACAAATCTCTTCAAGATACCCAGTTTCGATATTATCATATCATGGATAAAATAACAGCTAAGGTGACTAGTGGAGAAATAAAGGGTGTTCATACTCTAACTGTTACAACATTGAAAGAGAAAAAAGTCCTTATATCTAAAGGAATCACCCTAACTCTTATGTAATCAACTTTAATTTGCATATCAGAACCGTTAACATGATCAAATAGTGCTTATAAATTTAATGAATAAAATGTGCTTTCTTCAATTTATTAAACATGTATCACTAAAATATACTTTAGACAGGAACATTTATACAAATCTCCATTGTTATCAATGAAAGCCATTCTGGTGTATTTTTTTAACAGACAATGTCCATTTTCATAGCTTCAACGTTACGAAAAAACAAGATAAATTGCCTCAAGTAATTCCCTATAATAGAGTCTTTACCGATATTTTTATTGCGTAAACGTACCTAGGTGTATTATAGTGAAAGCCTATCCTGTTTATTGGAATATTTTTGAGAGCTTGTGAAATGTAAATTCGAGCATGGTAACAAAGATATTTTATTGAAAATGGAATCCATCCTTAAATAAATAAATAAATAAATGGATATAATGAAGCTTTTGATGTAGGGTTATATTTTTAAAAAAGACGTCTCTTTTTTTTTAATAGTCATCCTAAAATTAAATAGAAGTTGTCATTATACATGATCACCAATATGACGCTTTAAATATACTCACTAAAAACCTATCAGGCATCAGAACAGGTGCCATCAGAGTCCACGTATAAATACCATAGCAAATCCATCCAGAAACGATTTTAACCCACACAGCCGTATAACTCTGTCCGATTCGAATAAGATCACTCTTATCTTGATCTGGATTAGGCACCTCCTCCGATATGATGGTGTTCCAATTTGTTAAGAGCATCGCTACATACATTGCTGCAATTGCAAATACAAAATGGAAAAATGAATAGTTGTATACCGCGCCATAACGCTCATCATCCTTATCATCCAAAGCATCTTCATCATCCTCATCATTGCTGTATAAAGCCGATCTAGGCAGAGCACTAAAATAGAAGTACACGTATGAATACCGCCACTTGTTCATTTGTATTGAATATATTTACCCGCTCTCTACAGCAGCAGCGATATGCTCCCTATCAGAAGATCTAGATACTACACCTGTATTATATTGATTAGACATATGAGCAGCAGGAGCCAATTCAATTGGCTGATGATTTTGTTGCAACTGTGTCGTATTGACAAGTGCCCCACCTTGTGTTGCGGCCCTGCTTGTGGAGTAGGCAACCGCCAAGAAGGTAAAGACGGCGCCCAAGACAATGGTGGTTGTCTGAGGACCATGTGACTTTCGGAGTGGATTGCACTCTTTGTCGTTTGGTTCATTGGCAACAGCAGACAAGACAAGATAAGTACAATAGATGACAACAATGGATGCTTGAGAAAGACCCGATCTCGAGTTTGCCTCTTGCACTGAAGGAAGAATGCAAAAGAGGGTGATAAGAATGCCCAAGATGAGATTGAACGTAACAAAGAACTGGTTCAACGAGCATCCATTTGTAGCGAAATAGCCATACATGACACCGGTTAATGTAATTGTAGAAGCATACATGATTAATGTACCCGCTATAGCAATAATGTATTTAGAGACCTTCATCATTGGATGTAATCCATCATCATTCCTTTACCAATAAGAATATATTTCCACTTGTTAGAGTCTGAATTCTCCCAGTTTTCCAAGCATCTTTCGGTCCAACTATGCGCAAAGTCAACCAATAAGACGAGCCCAAACAAGATAAAGATGGCCGCACCAGCCAAAGCAAAATAATTTCCCCAGACAAGGAAGAAACCATTAGGAATAAAGAACGATGCGATCAATATAAGAATCCAGCATAATATCTTTGGTCCCCACCAGCTAAATGCATTTATTATTACTATTATTATTTGTATATCGTTCAACTTGTGTTTACCCGTTTTGTAGCGCAGCTCTTGACTGTCTACTATCCTGTACGCCCAATAAGAGAAGCCCTAGAATGGCATGAAATAGCACAAGTGCAAAACAAACACGATGCACCTTTTCTCTTTGTTAATATCATACACATTTTGTGCTTTTATTGTTTTACTTACAGCAATAACACCGTAGCAACTTCCCTCGGAACAATCAAACTGTAAATAGTCAAGTGACAACTTTTGTATTTGTTTAATAGCCCAATCAGACAACATGAGCCAAGCAATCT
>VCJJ01002253.1:0-12219 GCA_024139415.1 Backusella tarrabulga | reverse complement strand
TTTTTTTTTTTCTTTTTTTTTTCTACTGCTTTATATAATAATTCTTTTATTTCTCTCATTAAATAACAACTACTTTCACTTTCTTTTAAAAACAACACTTAATAACAATGACAGATATTTCTTTTGAACATTTTGATCCTGAATTCGAATTAGGCAATTTGGATGCCAGCGGACGTCCTATCCGTCCACGTAAAAAGCCGGGACGCAAACCAAACCCACCATCACCTGCACAACGTAAGGCACAAAATCGTGCTGCACAAAGAGCATTCCGTGAGCGAAAGCGTCGTGAGATGCGCGAAGCCGAATCCACCGTCAAGCATTGTATCTACGCTCGCGACCAAGCCCTCCGTGAAGCCAAATCTCTTCGTAAACGCATGGAAGAGCTTGTCTATGAAACCAATTATCTCAAGGGTTATGTATTGACTCTCAAGGTTGCATGTCTTTCAAATGGTGTTGATGTGCCAAAATTCTGGGATGCGGGTGTCACCGATGAAATGGGTTCAGACCACTTAACATTTTCTCAAACCACAGATATCCCTCAATCATTAGAGTTCTTTTTGGATCGCGACATGAATGTTATTTGCGCTGATAACCAGGATGACTCATCTTTACTTTCTTGTCCTAGCCCCACATCCACATATCTTGTTGATGATCCTCATGGACCCGAATCACCAGCTTCTTCTACTTCCTCTATTATGCATTCTCCTCCGTTATCTACCACAAGCCCTCAATCATCTTATGCTTCTTCAGAGCACTCTGGTTTTGATAAAGAAAGCGCCGGCGTTTTTAATATCTCTGATTCTCTTTCATCCATTGCACCTCAACTTGCCAGTCATCTCGAATCACCTTTCTTTCAACGCTTACTCAATACAGATCTTATCAATCCCGAAGAAGAATTCGCAGAACAAGAACAATTTAATAATGATATATCGATGGACACAGATATGGCAGATATACCCTCTTCACCAGAAACACTTGTTGATGATGAACCCTTGATTGATTTGAAGACTGGATTGACACGTACAGTAACTGAATATGATCCAGCTTTGGTTAAGCAGGAGACTCAAAGTGAGGGTAAGAAGGTGTTTCCACCAATGACACCATTGGATGCTATTCAAAGACTTCGCTCAGAGAAGAATTTAGACGCTGAGGCTCGTACTCTTTTTGCACCCAGTAAGTATCGATAAATTAAAATTAAAGATGGGGTTACTTATACGTATTCTATAGCTGAATTGCAACGCAAAATTCGTCATGATACTCGTATTGATGTGGTTCCTGGTGCAGCGATGCGTGATCATATGATTCTCTTTCAAGACTACTACAATGCCAACGAACTCTTTGATTACCTTACCGAAAATTCTGTGTTCTTGGGCGGCGAAGTTGGTAATCCAGACTCATGGTTTGTACCCCCATCCTTTTTCCAAAGATATTGGTTCTTGTGCCCCAATCATAAGCCTGAAAGAATGGACAATGCGGTAGAGATCATGATGGATCTTGGAAAGAGCATGGCTCAGGTGTTAAGTAAGAGAAAGGAGATGTACATTCAGCGTGATAAATATAAAAGTGCTTTCCCTCAACCTACAAAGAAGATGGAGGACTTGACCAAGGATATGTTGGTTATGGATCATATTGATACAATGGATTTATTATCAAATGATTTGCATTTTGGTAAGTTTCTTTATTGTTGCTGTAATTGGGATTCATGTTCTAATATTCTATTGTAGATCATTTTATGACCATGATTAATTCTATGCCTCGTTTGACGCCACCCCAACCATTTACTAGTTAAACGTATATACTTCTTTTTATATTCCCACTTTGTTATTGTAAATTATATATACCCTTGTTATTTTTTATTAATCGTTATATATCGAACTTTTTATTGTATTTATGCTTATATTTTCCTACCATTTGCTTTTTTTGTTTCAAAACATAAAGAACTCCCCAATTCCATTTTTATTCATAATAATAGATTTTTTTTAAATAAATGAATTCAAAACTTATGCATGTTCGTGCTTGGACTTTTTTCACATGTAAATATACTTTTACATTTGTGTGGGGAAGACAGATTGAGATTTATTAAAAGATCCATTTGTAACACGCTGAGGGTATAAAAAAAATATAATTCCAAATTTGAACTATTTATATTACACCCTTTTTAAGGAAAAGTAAAAAATAAAAAAAATCACATGGACTTATTGATGTCACTGACGTTTTATTGCTTTATTAACATTTACTAAGCAAACATTATTTCAGACAAAAAAATGTCGTATTACAAATGCATACATGCATAAATATAAGTTATATTCACATATTTAAATTATGTTATAGATTAGAGGAGGCCAAAATGCTGACTAGGTATATGCTCTTTATGTAACTTCATGCGTCATTCTTGTACCATAGATTTTTGAAAAAGAAAATCTTATTATCTGTATAGTTATTCAGACAACACCTATGAACGTATTGATGCTAATGGACCACCGTTTTACGAACTAGGTATCGAGTAATAATAACAGAATGAGTATATACCCTAGAAAAAGGCACTCTTTAGTATCTGATTAAACAGGATTTTTCTTTTGCAGTATGTGTTTATCTTTAATCTTGACTATTGTTTTCAAAAGATAAGATTTTTATCTCATATTATGAATATTTACAAGTTTTATCCCATAAAAAGAATAATGGGGTATGTTTATATTTCGGCGTTTCTCCTTCTCATTGTGAATAAAGTCTAACTTAATCGACACATTCTAGAACAATCGTTCCCCTCGGTTTATATTCTAAATATTTGTAGTGAATATGATGATAGTACTTCCTTGTAAACTAATAAAAAGTTATATATATGGAATTTATAGCAAAAAAAGTAAAGACTTTTCCATTTCCTCTCAAATTTTACGGGACTAAGCAATGATAATCAATGTTATTTCCAAGATTTAAGAGCTTTCCTCTTTGTTTGGTGGTCCGTGTATATGTTTGACTAAAAACGTGAATGTGATACAAACCTATTATTCAAGGCTGTTAATCTATTAAAAAAAGTGTCAGTACTCTACTAAAATAAGTGTTTAAATTGATATAAAGAGAAAGTTTTTTATTTTTATTTTGGTATATGCCATGCTTTTTTAGATAATCAATACCTATATTACTTACAGTATACACTGGAAAAATAAATATTTTATTCCGTAAAATAGTCCTTAATCTGCCTCAAAAGGTGTATATGATCTCCAAGAAATCTTTTAGGGGCTCATTAGAGGTTGGTGAGACTACGTTAAAGGCCCAACATACAGATTGGATCCAAAAAAGGCCCTTATAAGGTCTCTTTCGCCTCAGGTTATTTATTCGGTGTACACGACGGAAAATGTAAGTAGAAGGTTTTTAAAATCAAAATTTGGAGAAAAATTTAAATAAAACTCGTCAATTTTATGGAAAAAGTAAAATAGTGGCAACTCTTTTCAATCGACAAAATGAATATAACAGTCACTATCCAAAGCTGAATATTAGAATAGTTAATGATACAATTATTCAGTACCAAACAGAATCAAATGGTTAATAGAAAATAGAACGTTGGAATTGGTACAAGTGCTATACATATATCTATTCTCTAATGTAACTTCAGTGGCTACGAAAAAAAGTGAAATAAAAGATCATGTATTTTAACACTAATTAACGAATAATCGCTACTTCCTTTTTTTTTCTTGTAAGAGCATTTTTATTTATTTATTTATTTTATGAAAACAACCCCAACATTACAAAAAAATAATAACAGTTAATGGAACAGGAATTAAAAACAGATATAATATATCAACAATAAACTGTAATTATAACACAGTCGACGCATTATATTAATATAGCAGATTAGCATAAATTATGGCGAAGAAGCAAAAAAAAAATAAAGAAAGACTTTTAGGTAAAGGTAAAGTTAGTCGCTCATTCATGTTTTTTTGGGGCACTCTGCTGCTATGAAACAGTAGCATCTCCACCTCTTCCTCCTCCTCCTCTTTTTAATTGAAGCTTTACCTTTTTAGGGTATTCATCCGGTGCCTTAGAGGGCTCTTCAGGACATCAATTATCACTCTTTAAATATTATTCAACATACTTTCATATCTCAAAAGATAGAAAGAGAGCGTCGTTTTTTTTTAAAAAAAAAAGGCTATTTAAAATTACATTTATTCTGATCGTAAGTGCAAACATTTTGACTTAGGTAACCCTGAAACATTATAGTAATAATAATAGACAATAAGATCATGTGTAAGAGGTTGCCGTAATTGCATTTATAGTATATTACAAAATTTCCTTTCTATTTTTGAATGTTTCAAGATTAAAACTCTATGACCAAAACGAAAGATCCTATTTCTAAGATTGAATTTATTTTGCGTTCAATCGATATTTTTTGTGGAGTCGGATCGAGCGAATGTGGCTTACCAGTTTATGTTTAGTCTCTTTTTTATATGAATAATTGGTGAATTGAATATGTGTATATTAAAGGTTTGATCAGTATTATAACTAGAACCTTTTCAATAAATATCACTGCAAATGTTCATTTTCTTTCCAAGGAGCACACTAGATAATCATTTATATCACATTTCTATAAATTTTTCGGTTTACTCTAAATCTATATTAACTTAACAACAGTGGCATTTGCATGTTTTAATGTTAAAACAAGATTGAGTAGTCAAGTGCTGTCCATTGAGTACCCAATTAACACCAGACTCTTCTATCTTTTTATTCTTAGTATTAATAAACAGAAACAGTATGATATATATAGACTGGAAGGGTGTTTGTAACTCTAAAAGAGTACAGTGAATATGAAAAATGAAAAATGGAAGTAATTTAAAATTTCAAACAGATTAAGCGGTCGATCTTGCTTAATTCTTGTTGTTTTTTTATTATTATTATTGAAACAGGTGTAACCAAAACAAATTTCTGCAAGGAGTACATAAATATTAAAGAAATTAGAAAGGCATGCAAACATCGTAACATTTATTTTATTATACATAGAACATAAGCACATTTGTTGTTTTTTGAAAAGAGAGAAATCATAGAAAGGTACAGGCATATCGTTCATTTTTGTGTACGCTGTGAATGTGTCTATTCATATCACGGCGTCTAAAGAAGTTTTTTAGACACTCTGAGCAATAGAACTCCTTCTTTCTGTTAGGGTCATGTTTCTTTAAGTGTTCCTTTACATTGCACCTTTTGTCTGAGGTATATTCACAGACCGAACACTGAAAAAGCCTTGGAACAAGAGTGTAGCGCTGGATTTCTTCACCTCTTCTCGCAGTATCAGTTTGATTCTCAGAAAGCGTTAAACCTGGAAGAGGATTATTTGGAGTCATTGCCCCAGGAAGTTCTGGAGAGATATTCTCTTGAAGCGGGACAGCCGAGGTCATCATACCTAAATCATCAACTATTAAGGGTCCATCGGAAAACAGAGCGTCACCAGTGTCGGCATTAGCGTTTTCATCTTGAACTGGTAGAAGGTTTTCTGCAATTAAATAGTAGATGGGTGAAAGGTTTAGATCCATGGTATTTTTCTTTTCTAATAACAAATAAGAAGAGAAGCAAACTAAAAAAAAAGAGAGGTGTTTATTTATCGATTTATTCGAACCGAGAAAATGTCTGACTTTTATTTTTATTTAGAAAGAGAGAGAGATAGGGGGACTTTAGTGATGATTACTGAGCCATGTAGGTATGACTCTCAAGCCTCGACCAAATAAAGAAATCTGCTAGAGTTACAAGACTATAATAAATGTATTGACACCAACAAGTCAAACCTTAAGATATAACAAGATCTTTGGATTATGACAATCAAATATAAAGCCATGCCATAATTTGTATAATCTTTAGATCGACTCTGATTATTAAAACATTTATTAAGCATTCTCAACAGACTTAGTATAGTTACATAGTAGATATATGTACTATTTTCTTGACAAAATCATGATCAAATATTAAGGACTTACTAGCTTAATTTGACTATAATAAGAACAACAACAACAAAAAAGAACCCCAACATGAAAATAACAGAGAGGAGAATACATTAATGAAGCTTAGTGGCCGTACACGATAAAAGCATCCTGAGCTCTATCACTAAAGAATAAGCAACGCAAATAATAATCATTATTATTTCAGGTTTTACAACTTTCTACACCAGCTATGGTATATCAAAACTTATACATTTAGTAGAAGTTTTTATAAATAATTAACAATGGAATTGAAGGTTGACATCGATTGGGTGTGAAGAAGAAAGCTGAGGTCTTTGAGCATACTTATCACGCAAAATATCACGAATGCTGTTCAACAATTCTTGGTATGATGGGTTCGGGTTTTCGCGTAAGGTTTCTATATAAATGAAATAAGTATATCTTCCTCCTACCAAAAAACACCAACTTACTAATTAAAGCATAGCTCATGGCACCTGTTGACTGGCCTTTCTCCTGGGCGTCAGCTGAAGTTTGATCATCCTTACAACTACATTATATATATAAGACTTATATTCAGGTCCTATCTCTTGTACTTTACCCTGAAAACATGATGACATCAGCCAATGAGGTGTTCTTACGACGGGAGCTCTCTTCAATATTTCTACTTTCCATCAACTTCTTTCCTAACTCCATAATAGATGACATTGCACCCTCTTTATCACCACGAGCATAGGTCAAGCCAGCAGACAAAAGGCCCATACCGGCATGTTTGAACAGGTTTTTCTGTTTGATTTCTCCCTTTGTAGAATAAACATAGGGCAAGTCCAAAACCGTACCTGAATGACAACTATCGAAAATAGCTGTTAGACGACACCCCTTTGGTAGCTGTCTTACGAGCAATTCATGTATATCCTAGAACGTGTGTAAGCAAGTGATTCGTCTTTTCCTTGTTATTCTCTTACATCATCCTTTAATTGGCCTGAAGTGCCTTCGTAACTCTCAAAGTCCAAGGGATAGATTGTCTCATCGAAACCATCATCTTCATCGTGCTCAAGATCTTCCACTCTACCACCATGACCACTGTAGTGAAAGAAGAAACTAAGAGAGAAATGTTAAATTTATATATTATTCATTCAAAAACAAAAATATCATACGAGTCGTTTGGCTGAGCATCATGAACAAGCCATTGCATCGCCGCAGCGATATTTTCACGGGTGGGGATAAAACGTTCTTCTTCTTGGTCATCCGTCAAAACAACCATGTCTTCTTCCTGAAAACCATACTGGGATGTGATGAACTTTTTAATGTTGTGCACATCATTGATACAGCCACTGAGGGCGTTGTTTGTGCCTGTGTAATTGATACCGATCAACAGAGCGCGCTTTTTACCGTTACCTATTTATAAAATAAAACAGAATCTTTAGACCTATTTCCTCCCCTTTATTGTTTTATATATCGTTACAATTGGATAGTTCAAAATTGGCAATATCATCTTGGTTGACGGAAGGGTCCACATGAAGATAGAATTCATCCTGTCTGCTGATTCTGTTATGAGTGGCCATACCACCATAAGGCACTAAAACAGCATTAAGTTGTGCTTATTAAAATAAATGATATAATATACGCCATACCTGGATCTGGGCCTGGATTATGTTGGGTATTAGGAGGCTGGGGGTAATTTGGACTGGGACGTGAATAATCTTGCGGAGTGAATACAGGGTCGTTAACATCACCGTTTCCCTATAATGCATTTCTGTAAATATAAAACAAAAAAGCACAGATTATAACACTCGCTATTTACCTGGTAAAAATCATCGTCTTCTCTGATTGGGTATCCGTATTGGTCCATCTTGGATGTTTGGTATATTTGTATTTTAGGATAATAGGAAAAGAAAGGGAGAAAAAAGACTGAAGAAAAAAAAAAGCTTATTTAAATTAGAAATATCTGGCTTTTAAATATAAAGAAAAACTCAAAAAATGGTGTATTTAAGTTCATTGTTTTTATGATTATCATAAGAAAATAAGATTGACCAAACCTATATATTAACAGTGAATACTTTTCATTACATTCAAAGTCTCCACTGTACTGCTTCATTTCTGTGCTACAAAGAAAAAAGCGAAAGCCAAATAAATAGGAACCGAGTAAAGGCTGAGCAAAACTCGGAGAAATATTGAAACGGCAACATGACATGACATTTTTAATAACATTTTAAATGGTTAACTAAATAAACTCCAGTAAAAGTTTTACTATATATCCGTACTACTGCTTGAAGTAAATACTTGGCATCCTTTTATGAGTATCTACTCTCAAAAAGGATAGCATAGCCAAGTGCGTAATGAGAAATTAAAATGAGACACCACCGGGTGGCCCGATGAGTTAAATCCAGTGTCACTAAGAGTTGGTGGAGGTGGCAAAACCAATTAGTGAATAGCAAAGTTGAGTTCGGTGAGAATGGCAAAATAGTTCGGACTGGAAAGAATTTTGGTCAATTATGGCAATACAGAAAAAGAACCCCCCCCCATTTGAGTTGGATAAAGTGAAATGGAGTGAAAAACAATTTAGAGGGTAATTAAATCCATGTATGAAAAGAATATCGTCCGTAAAATACCCGTACGTTTAAAGAACATTCATACTCACATAAAAGAGAGATAAAAGGCGTTTGAAAAATAACACTGACTGTTAAAACCTACAAGTATTTCTTTCTCATCTCATCAAATCAACTAATTAAAGTCAATACTTTTTAATTTATTAAAACTTGACTGAAATAACTTTTTAGATCCATGTTCCTTTAATGTAAAAACATCTTAAACTCAATATATGGAGTATCTTAATTAGTTATCTCTTCTCTGTAGTGTAGCAATCTTCATCTTCATCGAGCAAATCATCATCGATGGTTCGGAATAAAGCATTTTTACTATGGAGCCTTCACTGCTCGTATTTTATTAGTTTTCGTGGATGATCTCATTGATAATCCAATAAAATTGATTTCTACTTTACAAATTGAGTAAATCATATAGTACTTTTACATGTATAAAAAGAGGAATATTGGATATATGGTCGGGTATTTGCAAATGATATGTTCTTTATCATATTTATGTGTTCTATACAGTATATTGTGTATGTGTGTCTTCTTTTATATACATAAACTGGAGTGTATTTGTTGTTAAATATGTCACTTTATGCGCCTATTATCACTGAGCAAACTAATCTTGTTCTGCAAACCAATCCAACAGTTGCTCATCTTCCAACTTTATAATCTTGTAATTTGCATGGTCTCCAGTGATATCAATTTCAAGTACACTTTTGGACACAGTTTCTAATGGTTTGTTGAAAAATATGTCTGTTTCCAATAGTCTAGTTTGGATTGAGTTGCTATAATGAGGAATGATCCATGTTCTTTCACTTGTAAGAAAGAGTTTAATCCAAAGAACTATTGACATATGATGGTTGTTTACATGTGATACTATATTTACAGGCATTTTGATTATTAGCAACGGAACCGGACATCGTAAGCCAAGTCTAATAATTCTAATATCTTAACCATTCAAGTTCTTCTTTCTAGCACCAAACAGAGCACCAACCAATTTGTCTTCGTGGTTTTTACTGATAATACTTTTTGTCACTATGCTTGAATGGTTTCTTCACTGTCTCTCGTGTAATTGTAATCTCAATTCATGCGCACTCGACTTGATGAAATTCAGGCCTCTTTTAAGAATGGAGGAAGAATCAAAGGGACTATCAATAGCACCAATAGTGGTGGGGAAGATCTATTAGATAGCACTATTATATTAAAAGCAAGTCAATAAAATATGCCAAATGACAATTCATCCTTTTATAACTTACCTTTTCTAGAGTTAACACTCAACCATTTAATTCTTTTCTTAACGAGGCAGACCGATCATATTTTTTACGGGGATCATCGCTATGCCATGAATTCGATATGAGCGGTAACGTTTGGATCAAGAAATGATCGTGTTAAACTATTGCTGATAAAAAAGGGGGAACGGGCAGGGACCTGTGAAATAGGTTGTGCTTATAGTGCAGCAACTACTGATAAAGAAGGGGGAACGGGCAGGGACCTGTGAAATAGGTTGTGCTTATAGTGTAACAACTACTGATAAAAATGGGAACGGGCAGGGACCTGTGAAATGGGTTGTGCTTATAGTGTAGCCTTGGGCTGTGAAAGAGTAGGCACTTGGGCGGGCTGCTTTTTGGCAGAAAACGTGGAATAATTTGTAGCGACTGTTGTTGTCACTAATATCTGCCCTGGGGGGGTTTTTTTTGTATTTTTTGTACTTTTATATTTTTTTTTCTATTTTTTTTTTTTTCGTTATAGACATCCTGCAACTTTCACAACCGCTTGTTGAGAATGTTCAGAACGATTCTCTTTCTTACATCCGGGATGTTCTCTTGGTGGAATTTGAAGTCTCCTTCTCGTGACAGACACTCAGCGTAGCAGCAGACAAACACACCACAGTCGGTCATGTTTTCTTGTTGGGGGATGTCCTTGGGGATCTGGTCGCTCCACCCTGTGAAGTCAAAAGGTGTGTACTTCTTGTCCTGGTGCTCCTGGTCTAGGTAATCCCGAAATAGATTCAGCGTACGGTCGTGGTTTCCACTCATCGAGTCATAAACTCTAACCTCCTTTGCTTTCATGTCGATAACACCAAGCGTCCAGTGGGATGATCGGTTGATAGGAATGAACACAAGGTCCTTTGAAAATATATCAATATTAGCCTAAAATAGAATCATTATTAGTCCCATTATTTATATTTATTTATACAATACTTACTCGCTGGGTCCATCGGCGAACGTTGGCATATCCTCGCTCTCGCAAGGTTTCGCAGAAGTACGTGTTAAAGCAATGTACTTTTGGCAGAGACTGGTTGCTTTCCACTCTATCCATCAACAGCGCCATGTAGAAGTTAATAACCTCATCGTTCAACCATGTGTCGGGATATAGCTTATAGATATCTTTATACTCCACAATGGCATCTTTGTACTGTGAGACAATACCGAACTGATTGGGACGCAGCGTGGCTGATACCCGTGCATCTTCTCCAGCGGTTAAGGCTTTAATCAACTGTTTTAAAATAAAGAGTAGAATGAGTAAAAGTGTTTATAAATCAATGTTGAATGCTTACAGCTGGAGGCACTTCTTCCTCCTCGTCATCGGACACCAAATCGATGACCTATTGTTTTAAAATATAAGTAAAAGGCATAATAATTTAAGACTGATGACTTACTTGCTGGGCCACTCCTTCGGCCACTCCTTCCTCTACTTCATCGTAGCTCACCGTGAGCAGAAGCTCTTCGAGCTTTGCCCACTTCTTCATCAGCTCTGCTGTGTAATCCTGTTTTAAATGAATAAATAAATAAAGGCATTTCATTAAATTAATAAGGTGAATTTACCCTCTTCAAACGTTTTGTTTGGCGTTCCTCCTCTTCTTTTCCTGCGTTAGCATCGGCCTTTCTCTTCCTCTGACCGGATACTGTCGCGTCCTGTTTTAAATGAATAAATGAATAAAGGTATTTCAATAAAGTGACAATGAGTGTTTACCTTCTTCGAACGCTTTATTTGGAGCTCCTCCACCTCCTCTTGTTCACTATCATCGCCTTCTCTCTTGCGCTTTGTTGTTGCTGTGGCGTCTAAAAAAAAATTGACAAATAAGTAAAAATTAAACCAATTCGAGTATAATAAAATCAAAAAAAATGATCAGCACAACAGCCAATCAAATTGGGTGATTTTGGCATCGTAAAAATACATACAGGGCCAGTTTGTATAGTCGTTTAACTCTTGCCAAGTAACCATTATGAACAATAATAACAATCAACAAAATACAAAGAAGAAAAGAAGAGAAAGGTGAAAAAAGGGTGGCGCCGCAGTTTTTATAGAAAAAAAAAGGTTTGGTCTACTGACCCTCTTCTCATTCTCATTCTCTTCATTCACTTTCTTTCCTTCTCTTTCTCTATGTCATGTTTCTTTTTTAGGAAGTTGTTTATTTTCTGAGTCTACTTTTTTTTCACCCTCCCAACTTAAAACGATCCCATATCCTGACAGTGCGGTCGTAGAGCCACCGTTCCACAAGCGTTCGAATCCCCATGAGCTCATCCATCCAACTGTGCTATCAAAGCGATGGAAAGTAAGCGCCTTGACAGTTAAAGTGAAGGGCATGGTCCGTGTTACATGGAAGCAAACAGTATTCATGTGTTGCATGCTGACTTATGCAGGCTTTCATTGCTTATTCCTTTTTTGGATTAGCTTTTTTGGATTAGCTTTTTTTTTTTTTTTTTTTTTTT
>VCJJ01002250.1:21801-33345 GCA_024139415.1 Backusella tarrabulga | reverse complement strand
TTTTTTTCGGTTCGAGGATAGTTTCTCAACGGGAGAAACGCCCAATTGAATGCGAGTCTCACGACCTCTCTCTCTAAAAGAAGTTTTTAGAAGATACATTTAGAAATTGAGAAATTCATTCATCGACATCTCCCTTGCTTTGTTTGTTTAAGATATATGCAAAGCATAATAAAACTATATAAAATAGCCAGTTGTACAAAGTATTCGGAGTGAAAAGAAGAGCTGTCAGAAAACTTGTTTCTGAAAGGAAAGGGGGATCGACTCATTAGATAAAAATAAGAAATCAGGTCCCCACACTTTATTTCGTATTCTTTTTTTTTTTATATCTAAATATTTCATCAATTCATTTTCAAAGCATATACTACTCTCCTTTCGTTTGAATCATATAACTCTCAAACATACTCTCCATGGCTATTAATAGTTTAAACGTGTGCAAACAGAAAGAAAATGCCTTTCCGCTTGTCATCTCTTTCATCCCCGACGATCATATTAACCTTTTTTATATATTTGTTTTTCTTTTTCAAATCAACAACATTTAAAGTTTTTGAATACCTGTGATACAAAATATGCCTGGAAGATCAGTTCTGTATTTGAATTTTATACATTTTATACGCATTTGTATAGTGGTAATATGAAATATTTAAAAAAAAAATCGTGATAATATAAAACCATGCGTTTTATTATTGAAATTAATGAAGTATACCTGGGGTAGTTAGACTTTAAAGTTGGACATGGCCTTTTTTCAATAATTCTGCATAATTAAGGAGTATTCTTCGCATTGTGTCAATCGAATAACTAAGAAATTCCATGTGGCTGAAAGTTAGAATAGCATGAAAAAAAAAAGAGCTTCGAAAATCGCATGTAAATCTTTGATATATACATTGGGTTTAAAGTAGGAATTAATGAATTCAGCGTATGAATGACGATATCAGTACTTTTATTTATCTTTCCTTTCCAAAGTAGAGAGTTGTGGTGTATTAGCACAGGAAGTCATCTTGGGATCTAGTGTAAGAAATTGACTCAATGGTTTCAGAATACAAAGATAGAATACTTGACATTTCATTAGATATATGCTATTTAGTACCTTTTAGAAAGACTGGCAGTGAAATTATGTCAAGTTGAATCAAGTATCGTCATAGAGACCAAGTGAAAAGAAAGGGAGATAGAATTTAAAAAAAATGTCATTGCTTGAGAGCCTGGTAAGTGTAGAGGGTGACAGAGACTGACTGATGACAACACAAAATACGATTTAATTATTTGACCATCTTTTATTTCCAAACAATAAGTGTGAGAGAAATATGACATGCGGGCTTTATATCTATCTTTTCATTAGTCAATAACTGTATTATTTACACTCTTGGAGCCAAATTTTGCCATTAAGAAATCAATTTTCTATTCAAAGGATATGTTGTCATTTTTCAGGTTTCATTGTAACAATGAAGGTACTGTTCCTTAAATAGCCCTACTTTTACCAGAAATCATTTGACTTATTTACTTTGCACTACTTTTCGATAAGATACTCGGTGACAATTGTGAACACAAACATAAAGGCTATAGTATGTGGTTTTGAAAATACCGACTTTATCCTTGAATGGGTAAATCCCAAAATATATTGTCTTTTCTTACAAGGAGAGTGTGCAAAAGATAAAAATTGAATAGTAAATAGTAACTTCATTCTATTCGACTCGATATAAATAAAAAGCTTAAATGACACGCACCTGTAAATTACCCTTTTTCCTACTAGACTCGGCCTGACTGATAGTAGCACAAATGATGCTCGTGCCCACTCTCTCAACGTTTTTTACTTTGCTATTTGTAGTCTTTTACAAACACTCTCAATATATTAAATGCTCATTATGACCAAGTAGTGAGCACATGCTTCTTTTAGAGATATGACATTTAATTTGCTCATTCAATTCCTCTGTACAAATTGTTGACAACCATCATTAAAATTTCGGACAAAGAAAACATGGACTGACAACATTAGCCAATGGAATGCTCCCAATTGTTCACCAAAATCGAACATCTGGTGTTATATAATAATTCATTTTATTTGAAAAAAGAGGGCCCTATTCCTCTTTCTTTAAAACAAAATGGCGGACACACTTAAAGATATACCAGAATTCTTCGAAGCTGAATTGGGCGAATCCATTGCAGCTCGCACAGATGCTTTGGGTAACAAGCACACAAAACATCCCCCCTTAATAAACCTAATAAAAGTCGCGTTTTAGGTACATTTCGTGAATTGGGTCCTCCCGACTTGTGCCATGTCATCAAGGCACATGCAAAGCCTGGCATGAAAGAAGTAAGCGGCTGTCATGACAAGCATGTTTTGAAACTCATCTCTTTTTTTTTCTTCTTAGCTTGGTAGTTATCATTATGTTTCAGGAGTAGATGCTTCATCATCTGCTACTTTGGCCGCTTATTTAAACTCACTCACCTATTCATTGGTAAAATAAGTTGCATTCAGGGAAAATGAACATGTCCAACTAAAAGAATGGCAAAATAGGATGATACTCAATCTTGGTTCTCAAAGTCAAATGCTTGGCGAATTCGCTCCGGCATTTACTGGTAAAAAGCAAAGTAAAACAGATGATGGAGCAAGCCTTGACATGTTTATTCTTTACTAGTTGCTTCAACGCCTTTTCTCGTGTGGATGTTCGAGTAGAAGTAAAAATCCCTGGTGGCGTAGAGAGCTACTTTGTCGATGTTCGAGGCGAAAGGTAAAGATTTGAAAGATTTGCAAAACCATGTGCGTGTGTGTAACAGTTTATATAGACACGAAGCAACTGCTGCCATTTGGCAGGAAACGTATCTCTCAGCAGTGCTTCGCGCCATTCTCTACTCAGATGATAGTTATTATAGATTGGCGGGTTATCGCAAGATTGATCCCATCACAAACTTGGCGGGTGAGGCTAGATTTTTGGAAGCAGTGGAGGCTCTGTTTTGGAGAGGTAAAAAAGAACAAAACAAAAAATTTTGATATCGACTTGAGTAAATGACTCTATTATTAAAAAAGGCTGGCAGCTTGGAAGCAACCCTGAGATTCAGACCGCAACCGTTGTTCATAATCACTTAACATCGGGCGTCATGAAGTATTTCGGAGACAGTTTCCGTTATGGACCCGCGATTGAGCTTTATGAGAAGTTGAGAAAGAAGGATCCTGAAGTCGGCACCTTACTTGCCCAGTCTTTTATTGGTCAGAATGAGGAGATTAAGGCTGTTCAAGGTTTGCATGGCGACTTGAGCCGTATGCCCATGAGTTATCCACTTTTGCATGTGCAGGTTGATTTCCTTAGAAGCAAGGTAGCGTATATTGTTTGCTGGGTGAATCGGAGAGCGTGAATATTGATATCATTCTTGATTTAAAAGGGGGAATATCATATGGCCTTAAAATTAGCCAAATTTGCTGTCAACACTACACCTTCTGAATTCTTGACTTGGTCCAAATTGACAGAAGGTAAGGGATGCTATTACGCGTGAAAATGTTGATGCTAAAGCCGCTTAAACTTAGTTTATATTGACCTTGAGGACTATAAGAACGTATGTAAAAAGGAAATACATAAATGATATAGACACTTATTGTTATATTCATAGGCTCTTTTGACTTTGAACTCATGTCCCATGTTTACATACAGCGAGCGTGATATGCATAGAATGCCCGCACCAGTAAAGACACATTTGCCTATCAAGGCCGATATTATGAATTCTGGCATTATGGAAGAGGACGCTGCTGGTCGTGAGAACGAAGCCGACCCCAACTTGGCCCGTCTCCCCGCACCTGCATTACACGGTACCTTTGCCAAAGCATATGCGCTTTTGACCCGCTTGGCCAGTAAGATTGGCTGGGACGATTTATTAAAATGCCGATCCTATGTATTTGTCATGGAGGAAGAGTACCGTATGCAGAAAGCAAAGGAAGACGTTCAAAAGACCAGCACAGGCGACTTGCCCAAGGAGGAGGAAGAGACTGTTGAAAGTAGCACTGCTGCCCAAACAATAAAGGAGGAGGATGAAGAGGAGGAGAAGGAGAATACAGTTTCTCAAGACGCACAAAAGGAAGAAGAAAGTGCAGAGAATACTGAAGTTAAAGAGGAGGAAGAGAACCAAGAAGAAAAGGAAGAGGGTTCAAATGACGATGAAACAGCTGAGCAGATGGATACAGTAGACTTGGATGAGGACAAGGAGGATATTAAGCCTAAAGTAGAGCATACACCACTTGTTCGTCCTGATCAAGTCGCTGAAGATAAATCAAAGGTAAATGAATAAATGACAATCAATATATTTAGTAGGGTTTAATAAGCGTAATGCATATGTTGTTCTTAGCGTGAAGATGGTGATGACGAGACTTCCAGAAACACACCTCATCCTAGCGATGGTGTCAACTTCTCCTTCAGCAACAAGCGTCTTTGTGAGCGTTGGTTGGACAACTTATTCATGGTTCTTTATGAAGATTTACGCATCTACACCTTCTGGAGAACCGAAGCAGCTCATTATCGCGCCCAACAAATGCCTTATCGCAAGACAGGCACTGAATGGGAATTATTGGGTGATCTTGCCCTTAGATTATGGCATGAGGTAAATAATAAAAAAAAAGCGAAGATAAAAAGTCATTTTTTTTTTAATACAAGTCATTTAGTCCGAAGCAAGAGAAGCATATGAACAGTGCTTAGACCATAAATTCTCTGCAAAGGCTTGGATGAAGTTATTAGAAATTTATGTCACAGAATCCAACGTACAAAGAGCCTTATTGGCTGCTGTTAAATTAACTGTATATCATGAGCGTTGGTATCATGAGATTGTGGTAAGTCTTGTATGGTTTTATTCTTTTCATTTATTAATACCTTTTATAGTATCCAAGCGAAATCGCTCGCAACCTTAATATATTGATTCGTAGAGAAGGTCTTTCAAAGATGCAAAACATCTTGACTTCAATGAATTTGCCACGTCCAGTCCAACAATTAATGACACGTTATTTCGATTTTGCTGAGCTTTTCAAGGTCGAAGGTTATGAACTCTAATACTCTTACCTCTAATTATTAAAACAGACAAAAAAAAATTGCAAATGCAATAATAACCCTCACTTCCTATATAAAAAAAAGCTAATCACTTATATGAATCCCAGAAAAAAAATCTTATTAATAAAGTTCACTTTATAGAACAAATTAGTTATTTTTTGCTTTACACAAAGGCTTGGATATTAAAATTAATTATAGCAACCTCCTTAAAAAATGGTTTTATTTAAGTGACCATATCGTGCCAAATACTAACGACCTTACTATCGATGGAAATGTGCCTTGGCTCTGTTACATAACCTATTGTTGTTTTTATAATAAAGATTAGAATCAAATCGATTGAAGTACTTTCAGATAAGCTACTAGAAGTTAGGGGGGGTCAAGGTGGCGGGGCAGGAGTTTCTGCATAAGCAACTAGCCATCTTGGGTAAAGTACATCATATCGAAAGCTTTCTTGGAGAAAGAGAAGGTTCTGTCAATCACAAAGACAGTTAAACCAAAAGCACTGTGTACGCATTTTTTTAAAAAAACAAGTGTTACGCCCTTTATCGCTCAGCACAATATTACTATCATGTTTGTGTTTTGCACTATATTTATTGCAGATCTCCGTATTACAGGTACCATCATTTTAACAGCTCAAAATGCTTCCGGTCATTTGAACCACACTAAAGCTGCACCATGTATATAAAATACGGTTACATGCATTTGTAAAACATGCTTTGGGTTTTTATCTATTGTGACTAAATCGTATGATACGCCCGAAAGTTTCATTCATCGTTTAGAAATACAAGAATTACTAGTTTGTATAAAAGCTAGTTTAGTTGTGCTATTAGCCTAACACAATAGAGATGTGTTTATTACATTTTATAAGAATTCATCATCGTTGATGATAATCTCAGACTGAGCCTCTACAGCCTCTACAGCCTCCTCATCGATCTTGGGACGCTTTTGAGGTGGATCGACTGTAATATTGATTTTGTTTTC
The DNA here is from genome assembly GCA_024139415.1 of Backusella tarrabulga. Taxonomy (NCBI): domain Eukaryota; kingdom Fungi; phylum Mucoromycota; class Mucoromycetes; order Mucorales; family Backusellaceae; genus Backusella; species Backusella tarrabulga. The sequence goes on along the minus strand of VCJJ01002250.1, from coordinate 27,346 downwards.
AATACCAATTTCTTTACAAAATATCTCGGTTTGAGGGTTCACAATAGGGTATTCTAAAGAGAAAGATGAGATGTCAAGAAAAAGAATTGAAGCTATTTATACATACGATATTTTCGAATGTCTTCTCTATTCATCGGAACTTGAGGGTCGAATGAGGGTGAAGTGCGCTCAAAATTGTGTGGGATTTTCAAATCTAAAGCTCCCTTTTTCTTTTGTTCTTCTAAGAATGCCATTTCCTTTTGAATAGATCTATTGTGTATATATGAATAAGACTACTCAAGTGTACAAAAAAAGAAGCTTACTCTTGTAATGTATTGTCATCTGGAATGGGTGCTTGCTGATAATCAGTGGATAGATAAGGATGCATTGCTCTTGTAATGGCCAACCATTCCATGTCGTAATAAAAATCGATATTGGTACCATTCGATTCTGTAGGAATATCAACAATCTAAAATGAAAATGTGTCATTTCACTCACTCTCGTTATATTCAAACTTGTTTTTTACTTGTAAAAACTGACGACCAGGTAAACATTTATCCAAACTTAAGAACTTGGTCACCTTTGCTGGTGCACCATCATCCTTATTTTGTTCTACTTGTTTCTTTTCTTCTTTTTGTGAATTGTTGTTATTGGCTACTTCATCATCATCACCAAAGTCGATAGAGATTTCGTCAGGATTTGCGACTGGCATTTGTTGTGGGCCATCCAATAAAGTCTTTACATCATGAGGATGGATACCTTGTTCTCTTTTGGTGTGGTTTACAAGAGCGGCAAATTTGACGTGCAAGTGAGCAGCAAACCAATAATCTGGCTGCAGTTTCTCCAGTAAGACTTCATTTGCATGCGACCCCAAAGTGTTGGATATGATCTATAGTCATCCATAAGATATCGCTCTCCTTTCTTCTACTTGTATTCCATCATTTACCCTTTTACCTCATCTTTAAAGAAGTTTTTCTTGCGCACTAAATCCACTACATCGCCATATTTCTCCACGCCTCGTGGCCAATCATGCGAAATGAATACATCAAGAGGCTGATTAATCTGAAGCAGCTTCTTTACATCATACTCTCGTACATAATACGAGGATCGGATCGTTGCCGGTGAATAGGGTGATTTCTCATAATGACCTCTCTCATACTCCTTGTCTCTGTATATACCAGACAATCCACCAATACGCACTGATCCAAACTGAATCACACCGGCATGACCCAGATAGTAAATGTTGTCAGATACCCATCCACCGTGATACAGCTCCCAAAGATAATTACTCGCTTCGTGGTTGCCTCCAATAAAGACGGTGGGGTAAGGTGCTCTCTCAATACCGGAATAATACTTCCAAAAAGTGCCAATCTCTCTGTACTTGTCGGGAACTGCCATACAGTACATGTCGGCCTCATTGCGAAGCGATTGGAAATCGCCACAAATGATTAAAAGATCTATTTGAATGTTTTCGCGTTGTTCAAGCAGGCGTAAAGAGCCATAAATATCGTCCAACTGTCCGTGACAGCATCCTTCAATGGCAATCTAGAATGGAATCTTGTGTTTGAATGAAGGCCTATACAAAGAAAATAAAGTTCATTACCTTCATTGTTCCGACACGTCTTGTAAAAAGGAAAATAGTAGAAGGAATAAAGCAGATACTGGTTTTTTTTTTATTATTATCAACAAAGTGGCTTATTTAGAGCCAATCACCGTTCATGGAGTACCAAGTGTAAAGATAAAAGGTTATTGTATCAAAGTCAATTGCATAAATGGCTCTTGCTTATGCTTAGAGAACAAAAGTGTGCTATTTCTGTACATGGATTAATATGCTGCATCTCTACTTTGTTACTTCAAGGTAAAGAGACAGAAAAGACCAATAATTAGAAGTGTGCTATTTCGACTGTCAAAGAAAAAGGAAATAACCATCAAAGCGATCACCTGTTTTGTTCTGTTTACAAACAATTCTAAAAGATGTACAAAACATTTATAAACACAACAAAAGCATAAGAGAAATTATGTTTATTTTTCAAAATAATAAGCAGTGTTGTGTTGTGTGTGTGTGTGTGTATATAAAGGGGGAAAAAAAGAAGAGAAAAAAGTGTATTTAGTTGGACAAAACCATGGTAACAAAGTCTAAATAGAGATGAAACATGAATAAATCAATAAACATAGAAACCATTGTTTATACTAGTATATAACTTACCGACATAGTTGATACGACCATCCTTACCAACCTCAACCTCCTTCAAGAGTTCGTTAACTTCCTCTTCACTCAACTTCTCACCAAGGTTGGTCAAGACTATAAGGTATATAGTGTTAGTACATGTGCTTTACTGCCTTGCAACAAGTCTTACCATAACGCAATTCACCGGCAGAAATATAACCATCACCTTCCTTATCAAATACTTGGAAGCCCTGAATGAACTCCTGAGAGGAGCCGGCAGGCTTGAAACCATCAGGGCGCGTAAGGATGGACAAGAAAGTACCAAAATCAATATCGAATTCTAAACAAGACAAGTTAGTAAAAATATGAAAAATGGGAAAGAGTCGTAGCATTACCTTGGGTTTCTGGGACGCCCTTGGATCTGGCAGTATCCTTAACAAGCTCGTTGACTTCAGCTTGAGTGGGAGTTTGACCGAGACCTCTCAAAAGATCACCAAGGTTGGCAGAGGAAACGGTGCTGTTACCCTTCTTGTCATATAAGGAGAAAGCTTCCTTCCATTCTATTTTAGACAAGAGATGGGTTAAAATAACCAAGAAAAAAAGGATGAAAGAGATGAGAAAAAAAAAAGAGACTTACCATCGAGTTGTTCTTGTGTAGGCTAAGCAATAAACAAGTGTGTGTTACTTAGGATTCCTTTTCTCTAAAGCGTTTAAACCACTTACTGCTTTGCTCATGTTGTTTATTTTCCAAAAAAGATGTTGGTTAAATGAAGAAGCAAGATGGAAAAGAGGAACACCACCTTGTATTTAAGGCAGTCGCGGCGGCATTTTAAAAAGCAATATCTAACTTTTTTGTATGACCACAAAAAAAGAAAATGTGGCTGGATTGGATTCATTTCGTTGTTATTTTTATAAATATCCATGATGGAGAAAGAGTTTATTATCAAGCAGTTTCACTTGATATATATTGTTTTCTTAATAAGAGCGATATATATAAACATCAACGACTAAGCCATTTCTTCATATGAAATACGAGGGATTTGCTGCTCCGACTCGTTTTCAGTCAGTAAAATAATGAATTTTAGCCACTTGTTCGCAAGCTGATATTATCAAGACAAATGTTTACTGTTATTATCATTTCATCCCTCTTATTATGGGTATTTCCTCTTTCGCTCTAAAAAAAAAGAATGTTTTTATTTTTACTCTTTTTGGTCAAAGTTACTTGAGAAAAAAAAGGGCTGTCATTTTCTAAATCACGGTTTTGAAATGATAAAAAGAAATTAATTTCGGACTTTCTATGTTGTATACTTTGATAAATAGTAAAGTTCATCATAAAAGCCTATATCATTTGTATGCTTATCGCTTATTGTTCGTATACTTTTCACTAAATAGCTGCACTAGCTATTTTAAATCATTTTAAGTTTGAGTAAAAGTATACCCTCTCATTTCATAGCCTAAATCAAAAACTGTGACACAACATCACTTTTATGATTAAAAGCTGCCTTTTCTACAGAGTGTATGTTCTTTATTTGATAAATAATATTTCTAAAAAGTCTATTCATTCTTGGAGAAATCACCAAAACTATCCATATAAAAGGTGGAGGGAACCTTATTCTCAGGTGAAAATAATTCCTCCTTGGAGGTAATGCCAGTCAAAACGCAAAGTGTATCAATGCCACCATTCAATCCAAATTCAATATCGGTATCCAATCTATCACCAATCATACAGGTCTTGGCTGGTTCGAGTTTATGTTCGGCAAAGATGGCTTCCAACATGTTTTGTGCAGGCTTGCCCAAGACAGCATCGGGGCGTCTGTTAAGAGCAGTGATAAGTGGTGCAGCAATAGAACCAGCACCTTTTTTCAAACAGAAAAGTTAGCTTCTTTTATATAAATATATATCAAGCTCAACCCATCCATTTTACCTGGATAAAAGGAACCATGTTGAGGGAAGGTACTATCTTCGTTTGTAACGATAAAATAACAACCGGGATTTTTTGTAAGATAGTTAAATGCCTTTGAGTACTTTCTGTAGTTGACCAAGGTATCGAGACCAACAACAACAGCACCAATCTGATTTAAAGTTTAGAAACCAATAATAATAATAATAAATTAAGCTTATCTTTACCGATTCATCATTAGGTACAGCCTCATTTTCAAATAAACCAGCATCTTCCTTTATGGTTCGAGATACATTAGTAACTTGTTCCATCCATGGCCCTTTTCTCACAACTTACTTCACCACCACAGCTAGCAATACCTTCAGCTGCCAATTCATCTCTAATACCGTTCATACCAATGATATAAACTCTCTTATCGCTAGGGAACTTCAAGATATTTTTAAGATAAGCAGCTGTAGCAAAAGCAGAGCTAAATACTTCTTCCTATCATTTCGTTAAGTGACTTATTTATACATCAACCTGAATACACTTACAACAGATGCTCTGATACCAAAACCTTCAAACTTTTTTAAAAATGAAGAGCGAGACTTTGTGCTATTGTTTGTAACAAAAAATACACGTTTGCCTAGTAAAAGCATTAATAAATGAAGACATAAAATTAAAAACGGAATACCAACCCTTTGAACGAAGTAGTTCCATGGACTCCTTTACACCAGAGAAAACGTTTGTTCCTTCCCATAAAACACCTTTTTTCATAAAAAGTCATCAGTCTCCTTTTCTTTTTGTCTTGTTGTTTCGTCATTTACCATCGCAATCAAACAAAAAGTTGTCGTATTTGTCGATAAAAGCTTGACGGTCTTCCTTATTTTGTAAATATTGGAGCATTCTATAAGAGTGAAAGGAAGAGAAAAAGAAAAAGAGAAAAAAAGAAGACTATCTTTTTGTTGTATGTCCCAAGTTTAAATGTCAGTCAGACTTCTCAAGGGTTATTATGTCAGCAAGGTGATTACTGAGATTTAAAAATCAAGAAATGATCTGAAACGATAAGCTTAATAATAAATGAACTTTCTCTTTTAAATATGCGTAGGAGAGCCATCCACTGTATACATGGCATTTACTTAGTATCTCCATAATTGTCTATGGGATATTGGAGTAACATCTCTAAGGAACATTTTTTCTCGAGTGCCTTTGATCGGAAATTTTTTGTAACAAAAATTCCCCTTTTTGCTATCTTCGTTTGGTTAAACTTTTAACCTTTGTTTATATGCATTACATTACTATTTTATAAAGTGTAAAGTATTTTTCTTTTTAATCATTTAAGCTATTGCTTTCTACAAACAGTTTTTCCACTCATTGGGCAACAATGATCGGCATCTGGATAGACGCAATCATCCTGACATTCCTTTGGACATGCCGTTACTAGACAAGGTGCAAACGAATAACACAAAGGAGCACAGACAGGCTCTTTATCGAATGGACAGCACTCATCTCTTGAAAAG
>VCJJ01002248.1:26448-40214 GCA_024139415.1 Backusella tarrabulga | reverse complement strand
AAAAAAAAAAAAAAAAAAAAAAAAAAAAAAAAAGGTGTATGTATCAGTGTTGTAATAACCCAAGAAAAGAGTGATCTCTCTTTAATTCAGCGATTTTGATCTCCCAAAAAACTGGTTTACAAAAATATTTGAGAGACGTCTTTTTTTCTTTGGAGAAGGAACGTTAACTTGTTTAGGGATGATGACTATAAGATATCTGGTATTCAGCAATAATCATCCATTGTTAATATACTGTTATCAAAAAAAAAAAATAAAAAAAAATACCGGACTCAAAACGATTAGCAATTTTTTTTTCGAAATTATGTAAAAGAGAAACGCTATTTTCTTTATTCAAAACAAGTTGGAGAGTATTCCTTCATGGATAAATAAGGAAATAAAACTGCTATTCTATTTTTTTTTTGGAGCCCAATGCTCCACGTGTGTTACCATTGAAATGGGCATTTTACAAAAAACCTTTTAATAACAGTAAAATGAACATATTATCCACTTTTTCAATTATATACATATATACACTGCATTGCTTCTATTGAAGCATAACGGCATGTCACTGCCATAAATGGGTATAAAGAAGATTAAAAATAACAAAGGTTAATGAAACACATAAACAGGCTTATACATGCATGTCGAGTAAAATGGAGCGACAGAAAAATGAAAAAGCAAGAAGAAATGCACGAAAAGGGTGTGATTTTTATTCATCATGGCATGATTTGTATAAACATATCATTCATTGATCGAGTGAGTGAATGATTGATTGAAGCAAGTAGTGGATTATTCATCAACATTCAAAAAGTTGGATTATTTTTATACAAAATCGAGAGCAAAACAAGATGGAAACAAAGAGAAAGGAAAGGGAGAGAGAGAGAGAGACAGAGAAAAGGAAATATGTTAAACATCACTCAACAAGAAGCATCTCTGCCTTGGATTAAACAAGGGTGGTTACCTTTTACTATCGGACTATAAAAAAAAAAGAAAATAGTTTGCATGCCTTCTTCAATTTTTTGCTGCTGCGTGAGCGTTTATATTTAATTTTTTTATAAATATATATATATCAAGTATTTTATATTTTATATATACACTTTTTTTATATTGTTTTTATTTTTCATAATATTAAATTTATTATTATTCTTACTATTGTACATAAACGCAATACAACAACAATAATAAACAATTACACATATTTTAAATATATTTAGAACGCAAGTGATAGAGAAAGAGAGCGATAATATATATTCAAGTTATGTCGTCTGTCTTTGTGCCCGAAAGTAGTGGTTCGCCACCTCAAAAACCTGAGCAATCACGACCCAAAAGACCTAGATCTAGTTTAGCAGTAAGAATTGCCAAAAAGAATGAAAATGACAATTAAAAAAATAAACAATGATGACAAGAAAACAAACATAAACTGACTGACTTGTCTTTTAATAGTGCATTCGCTGTCGTAAAAAGAAAGTCAAGTGTGATTTCGTTCAGCCAACCTGTGGGCGCTGCGCCATTGCTGGGCTGCCCTGTAGTTATGCCACGCCACCAAGAAGAGTCGATGGTCATGCCTTTGACCAGCTGGGTAATCATGTGGAGGAATTGAAGGAGAGAATGCAGAAGATGCAATCAGAACTGGCAATGATGAAGAACAATCTGCATCCATTTGCAGGCAGTGTAGCATCTCACTCCACCGATGACGACCCCGCGTCACATCATGCCATGACAACAATGGATCATCAAGGTGGGATGGGCGGTAGTATGGCTGGCGGCGGCGGAAGCGGCAATAGTTCCATGGCACTCGCCACTCCAGAGCAGTCTGTTACCTGGAAGCTCTCACTCTCCCCCTCAGGTCTTCGTATCGACACCAACATTGCAAGTGTCGCAGACCTCTATCGTATCCTGTTGAATGGCATCAGTCAGCTCAACATCAACAATGATAGCACCACCAGCTTATTCAACCCGGAGTCGAGATCATCGCCACAGCATCACAACAGCCAGAAACAATCCCGCCCAGCGCCTTCGCTCCAATCACGAAAAAACGCAGCGGCATCGTCGTCGTCGGTGGGATACTTGGATTCGATGCAAGATAATTCATCAAAGGGTCGTTTATGGGAAGTGGATGATAACGAAGCAAGGAAGATTCTCCAGGAAAAGAGTTCAGATGACACGCTTCCAAAGGAGAAACTGAACGAATTGATGCATACGTGTTACCATCAATGCTTTGTTGCTTACCAAATCGTTGATCAGGCCAACTTTACCATGTCCGCCGTCTCGGATGGCGGCCTTGATCCGTTACTGGCAAACTCGATCCATGCCTGGGTCTCCAAGCACGGTTGCATCTACCACAGCGCAAGTCCCCACCAGGACCCTGCGACCATGGGCGAGGTCTACTTCAAGAATGCTCGCCAGCTCCTCAAAAAGTGTTTTGATATCAGCAGCCCCACCACCATCCAGGCCCTGCTCAACCTGTACATGTACCAGCTCAGCAGTGAGCGCTCCAGCCTGGCTTATCTTTACATTGGCCTTGCTATCCGCATGGCCCAGGACCTCAAGTTCCACAAAAAGGAGCATATGCCCGCAGATCTGAACCAGCGTGAGACAAACAAGCGCCTGTGGTGGTCGGCCTACTGGCTCGATCTGTGTGCGGCTCTCGAGTCCAACCGTCCCACCATGGTGGATGATAAGGATTGCGATTTGGATTATCCTGTGCGTCTTGACCATGAAGACGATGAAACAGGTTATCGCATCCACTACACCGTCAATTCCATCAAGCTGATGCGCATCCGCAAGGATATCACCAAGCACTTGCCCTCCGAGCAGTCTGGCCAGTCGCTCTTGTCTGCCATCTCGCGTCTCGAAAACACCTTGACCCATTGGTTGAATGAGTTACCCCAGGAACTTCATTTTGAATTAGAGTCCTTTACCGCGCCCATCTCTACCAAGTCGTTCCGATATGAGGCCTGTCTTTTGCTGAATATCCAGTATCAGACCACGTGGATCATGCTCCACAAGTTCTTTTTGCCCAAGCAGGACCAGGCTGCTACTCCTGTTGCCTTGCTGTCTCTCAACATATGTACAAAGTCTGCCAATTTGATTACGCGCATGCTGGTCATCTATGCCAGCAACCTCAAGTGGTGCCAGTTCTTTTATGCCATGGATGGCATCATTGCCAGTGTCACCATCCACCAGGTCAATGCGCTTTCCAGTGAAAAGGAGGTATCGATACTTGCACATCGTAACCTCATTATCACCGCCAATGTGCTAAGAAAATCGCCCTTGACCTACATGGTCAAGGTGGGCGATATCATTGAGAGTATACATGGGTTCTTGAAGAAAAACAACCTCTCGTCTGACCTCAACGACTTACCACCCGTCAGTGAAGACTCGATCAATCAGCAATCGATTTCCTCGGTCTTCCATCCTCCAGTCTATGATGCATCCAACAACACAAACAACCCTGCGTCGGCTGCAGTCTCACCCATGAACATGATGCAGTCGCCTCAGTCGCAGGCGTCGTCTACCAACATCCATGTACCCTCACAACTCAACATGTATCCAGGGGCTGCTGGTCAGCAACCACCATTACAACAACAGGTACCCGTACCCTCCATGCAAAAGAGCTTTGCAAACGCACCCACAACTACAACTAATACTACTTCTACAACTACAACTACTGATAATAATACAACGGACATGATGGTGGAGCCCAGCTTGTTATTCAACGACCCCACACTACTAAATTTTGGCATATCACCGAGCGTATCACAAGCCGGTGGATCTGCAGGTAACAATGCAAATAATGGCAACGTGGATCAACTGTTACTTCGCAACATGGGCTTTGACATGACGAGCGGCATGACGCCGCCGCCCCCACAGCAGCCCACCCCGCCACCACAACAGCCCGTTGAAGATTTGTTCAATACCAATATGTTTGATAATCGCACGAGAGCAGAGCCCACCCAATTCAACACGGCGTCGCCCTCCTCGTTTAGCACAAACAGCACGAGCCCGTTTGCATTTGCGTCCACCCAATTTGCAAACACCACGTCACCCAACACCACATACCCCAACTTTTTAAGCACAAACCCCCAGGATCTCTTCAACAATAACTTTAGCAACAGTGACTTTGATCCATTGTTTGGCACCATGTCCATGGATCCTGCCGCCATGAACGCCTTTCTTTATAACAATGGAGGTATGAACCAGTTCAATTATCAACAACAACAACAACAACAACAACAACAACAACAACAGCAGCAGCAGCAGCAGCAGCAGCAGCAACAACAGATTCCACAAACACTTCCAACACTTCATTATCCTGTCTCTGCACCACCGCTACCACATATGGATTACATGAATGGTCACCACACCATCCATAGTCAATCGTTACCAAACTCACCTCATCCATCACTAAATAACACTAACGGCTTTGGTATTATTCAACAGCAACAAGTCAAAAGTTATACCCCTGTTACTGCAATGGCTTTTACAACACCATCGGGTATGGTGGAAAACCAAGTGACCTCCTCTACGCCTCACAATGAACCTGTTATGACTCAAATGTTTGATTCTGCGAATCAACCACAGAACGATTTTGTCTACAGACAAGCATAGTAACTTGATGTTATTTTACATTCTTTTGCTTCTTTCTTTTTTATATATATAAAATACATATCTATATAGATATTTGTATGATTTTGTTTTTCTATTTTTATCATGCCCCCATTTTTTTTTTTACTTCTTTTTTATTATATTTTTTTTTTCATCCCACTTTTTTTTTAGACAAGCGAAAAAGAAAAACAAAGAGAGATACCATGATATTGTTGAATATAATGTTTTTTTTATTAGAAAAATAATAAATAAATAAAAAAATAAATAAAAATAATTTTATGATTTATTTTCTATACAAAGTTCATCACAAAGCCTTTCACAAGTGGAATAGACGTATTGGTAATAGTATAAGTATAATCATCTATTTTTGTGATATTAAAGACATCTTCACTCAGAGTTGCATTATGAAGTTCTCCAACCTGTCCCAGTATAGTAATGTTTTGAATGACCTGCGCATCGGCATAGGCAAACTGACCGTTGACAGTCAATGCATTGCTAGTATAGATAAAATTAATATTAGATTTATTGGTCGGGTGCAACGAGACGCCGTCATCGATATAAAGTCGTCCTGCCGCCTGCGCATTATCATCCAGTGCAATGATAAGGTTATAAGGTGCTGTGCTACTCACAAAAAGTGTTGTGGACGATTTGATTGGCAGAATGGCACCACCGCGAATATGAACAGGGATGCTTGTTAATGGAGCATCTATGGTTGTCTTGCTATCATCAAAGGTACCATTCAGCACTCTGCTTAAATTATAATAGTCGTACCAAATACTACCGGAGGGGAATTGTGCCTCGACAGTGATGGCATTTTTCTTTGTAACAGGTGATACTAAAATGTCTGTGCCGATCATAAATTGATCGCTATTGTCCGCTAGCACAGGTGAATGAGGAAACTCAAAAATAAGGGGTCGCCAAACCCCCGTGCCCAATCGACTGGCTTCTTCGAATAGCGTATAAAGATATGGAAGTAAAGTGTATCGAATTGACATACTCTGTCGTGCTGCTTCGACCAATGCGCTGTTTTGCCATAGTTCCGTTCGTGTCGTGTGAATACGTGCAAACGGATAAAACGCGCCCAACTGCAACCATCTTGTGCACAGCTCTTCATCCAAATTTCCAGAGGTAGTGTTATTCTTGTGGCCACAGATGTCAGCACCAGTAAAGGGAATTCCAAAAATCTGCATATTCAGAATACTGGAGATGGACGATTTAAGGTAGGACCATGTTGCTTCGTTGTCACCGGTATGACCCGTGTTTCTTCCACTTCCTGCAAATGTAGATCTTGTCAATAAAAAGGGACGAACAGTAGAGTTGTATTTAAGAATCGACTATTATGTATAGAGTGAGTTGCCAAAGCAAAAAATAAATACTATTTCACTCGTATTTTGATCACACTTACGTTTCTTGTAATATAGCTCTCCGCTAAACCATAAAGGTTATGAATATCGTAATGGCTTTGATTGCCATAATGACGGGCAATCATGGAAACCGTGTTATCAGATAGATTGCCTGCACCATTATTGATAGCATACCCTGGATAAAGTAAATTACGACCTTTCAAAGCCACTTGGCTCATATTCAATCGCAAGTCAACCTTCAGCGAAAAGGTGTCATTAAACGCCAATGTGAAATTACCCTCCGTGCTGTTCAGTGATGTATGATTTGATGCTCTCAAACAGCTAGGCTCATTCATACTTGACCATAGACCATCCAAATTTAATACATTCATCCATGCTGAAATCTGTTCATCCCAATATTCGGTGATGTTTGGATTCCACCAATCAAGAAAGACATTCTCGCCGGTTGGCGTCTTGCAAATGTAATTACTTCCGTCAGTATTTTTTATGTACACACTGGCGTTTGAACCCTTCTCGTATACGCTATAGTTTTTGTGAACGGGAATAGAAGGATCGACTCTTGATATCAACTTGTATCCATTACTATGAAGTTCCTGGGAAAATAATCTCATTTCATCCAAGGGGAAACGATCTTGATCAAGTGTGAAGCTCATGTTGTTTTCACCAACGTCAATGTCTAGCCACAGCGCTTCAAGAGGAATACTCTGATTATTATACTCGTCCAAAGTATTTCTCATCTGACTAACATTGGCATAACCATTATGGGAATGATGGACACCTAGCATCCATTGAGAAGGCATCATCGGTTTTCCAATAAGAGATGTATAGGACTGCACGACCGAATTGGGCTTGGAGTCCTGTGGCACAAAGAAATAAAAGTCGAGCACACCACCAATCACTTTAAAAGTAATACGATCCAGTTCGGTAACGACATCCATGCCATGTCCATTTAATAAAAACGTACCATGAGCAGATCCATTACGATGATCAATATAAAACGGATGAGAACCGTACTGGTTACTATTATACGCATCATCACTGTCCCGGTTGAAAAGCGTGGTAATGTTATGTGTTCGTTTGAATGGGCTTATGCTTTCTCCAAACCCAAAAATGTTTGAAGTGTTTGGTAGGTGTGTGGATATCTCGAGGTATTGGTCTTCAAATACAAGTGAATAGTCTTTGGTATCAAATAAGACATCGCCGTTCGATCGAAGCACTTGAAAGCTGAAGGGATCGGATGTGTAATTGAATAAATAGTTGTTATTTGGTCGGATAGAACTGCGCTTCCCAACAAGAAAGTTGGGTCGTTCGAGTCCCAACGGTGAATCAGGCACTTCTACTTGCTTACGACTCTTATCATATATCTAAAAAGTGTTTAAGTATAAAAGAAGCTATTATGTTTATGATTTATACATATTTACATACCTTGACATGGAGTCTTTCTGTAGTTTCATAACTGATATCTACCAACAGGTCTTGGATAAGGTTGCCATGGAGACTGACATTAGTTTTGGCAATCAATAGAATTTGTAATCCTGATTGAACTTCTTTGATGTCGCCATTAATTCTATAACCAGTGGCATTGGCTGAAATGTCTTTTTTTTTTTATAATGGTTATTATTATTATACACAATAAATGGATGAAGGATAGGATTTACCATATCTTGAAGGTTCGACCTGAGTAGCATTGTCGGCTGTATAAATTGTGCTATTAGTAGTGTCAATAACGGGTTGACAAATAACACTGAAAGCCAAAAGTGACACAAAACAAAGCTGAGAAAGTGAGATTTTCATTTTTAAAACTTTAGCATTCTCTTATCATACAAGATCCAACAAAATGGGTATTTTATATTCTTTTTTTTTTGCATTAATAATGAAATGGTGACTGGTAAATTAATGATTCTCCTTTGACTCTTGTACGTCAAGTAAAAAAAACCAGGGATCTTTTAATAAAACGGCACAATCGATGTATTATTTTTATTTAAACCTTGGTCTTGTTAGTAATTATGCCATATGGAAATACTTTAGATAAGCCCATTTTAATATCAATTATGATTTCCTATATAGTTTTGCGAATGAAACCGAGATAACTCGATATATTTATAAACAATCATGCGTTAATGGTGGTCCATCCCCCTTATCAATAACTATGATCAAATAAGCTTTCTTTTAATAATCCAGGCGTCTAATATCATAGCATAATAAAGCCGTGATTATGCATAATTTTATTAATATATAGAAACCCATTCACTGGTTAATCCACCTTAAAGCCGCAAACGTCCATTCTTTATCAACAGAGTAGAACTGGATACATTACAGTTTATATCATTTATGAATATCCTCTATCTCTCTATCCTTTATAAATGTACTTTATTTTCTTAAAGTTTATTGTGGTTATATATTTACAAACAACTGGGGTTTTTCCCCTCCAGAAAAAAAAACTAACGACGTGTAGCATACTTTTTGATTTTCTCTGTAGTACTATAGCTCCTATAAAAATCACAATCCCAATATAAATAAACGAGTTGTAACACACACTATGCATTATAAAAGAAAAGTGTACGTACCTCTTTCGTTTTGTAGTCACCTTTGTTTTTTCATTTATGATACCTTCATTGCTATCATTACTATCTTCATCGTCTGAGCGTACATCAGTAATACCAGCTTCCGTAACCAACTTGAACACAACTTTGAATATCATCAAAGTCCAAAACACGATAAGAATATATAAACCAAGCATCAGGCCAAGGATGATGTACTTGACAAAATAGGGAAACCAGTTACCATTAAAAGGATCCAAAGCAAATTTGGGTACATAAAGCTCGGGCTCTGTATAAGTAGACCATATGATTTTACTATAATAGTAAACACGGGTATAAAGCCATGAACAAACCATCAAAACAAATGTAAGGTCGCATACGAGCCCATATCTTAAGTAATGAAGTGTTTTTGCCAACTAATTATTTTTTTAGAAGGAAGGAAAAATAGAAAAAAAAAAATAAAGTTAATATCATGCAAAATTGTATGCGCGAATGGTTCCTTTCTTTTTCTTTTTTATGTTCCTTGTTCTATCCGAATTTTACCCTCTCTCCCCTACCTTTCCTATGTAATCATCCTCCCCCTCTTTTTTTTTCCATCTTAATAAAATATTGACTTACACAAAGCAAAATGTCTGGTAGGTCCATGCATACAAATACGGCGTTACCAACCCTTGTAAAGTTGCAACCATAGCTTAAGCTAATAAGTAGTAATGTATTGACATGATGGATCATGTATTCTAAATAATCCTTTCGTGGCTCTTCAATCAAAAGAACAAACGGTTGTTGTATCCAAAAGGCAAATTGAAGCAGGTAGTAATGCTTGAAATAACCTTGTAATTCCCAAACAGGATAATCTCTCCAAAAGTAAGATGTATCATTCCAGGTAGGTGAATGATAAAATATATACTATAAAATAAAAAAGTTAAAAAAAAAACACTCTCTCTATCTATCTAATCAATGGTAGCTACCAAACCACTAGAAAAACTAACTGAATAGTATAAAACTAGCCAACTCTGTTCTGCAAATCTTAGTGTTTTTCCTTTGGATACCTTTGCTTTCATCGACAATGGCTTTAATATGTAGTCCATAGTAGCTGCTCGTAAAAAGGTAAAAATGCAAAAGTAAAAAAACAAAAAGGCGATATCCCACAGGCTCTTTCGATATAGCCCGTTTGATAACTTTCCGGTGATAAATATGAATTTTTCGCATAATGGCATATGAAGTATATAACCAATGATGATAGGCACCGTAATTTTCAATGGTAAATCTGATGAATGTAATAGGGTCAACATAACTGTATGTTCTTTTTAATTTGGTCTTACCAATTTGATGCCTGTTAAAAAATTCTGCAACTATCTGTGCCTTTTTACTCCTGGTATTGTTCATCATATCTGTATGTTAAAGACAAAAAATAAAATTAAATGAGACAAGAGAAGAAAAAGGAACGATTGATTTTATCCCTTGCGTTTAAACACGGAGTTTGTAATGATGTGTCAAACCTGTCAAATATAAAAAATTGAATGGAACACTTTTGTCTCGTGGTTGATCTTTTATAAATAATACACTACCATGGTATCTTCGTTTTTCTTTCATTAACAAACTAGTTTTATGTTATATTATGTCTGTTTTCTATAGATTTATGATAAATGAAAAGAAAATAATGTGCTGAAATAAGCAATATAATTAATTATAAAATGTTGAATTTAGAGAGGGGAAATAATGAGAGAGATCAATGGCCAAAGGAAATAAGTTGAACCGATACATATATTTGATCTTTATTATTAAGTATTCAATTATTTAATCAATTCAATGGATGATTCCAATAAATATATGAACATTCTCTGACTTTCTTTAAAGAACAATAGTGCACAATACCAATACAATTTGAGTCAAAAGCTAAAAAAAAAAAAGAAAGAAAAAAAGAAAGATATGATAAGAGCTTGTTGCTAATTTTAAATGTTAACAAATAGAAATAAAGTGTGGATGGATGACGAAAAGATAGGATATAAAAGCATAATCGCATTGTACTTATGACATCTTATACATAATGGTAATAATCGGTGTATTATTCATGATTATACATTTATTCTTTGTATTATATTAAATTCGCATGATTTTTTTGGTGTTTTACTTTCATTCTTTTTTTCTGTGGATTACACAGAGTAATTAGTGATCCAATTTTTTTGGTAGTACTCAGCATACAAATGACAATTATTCATATAATGACTCTTCAAAATGTCAACCAGGAGATGTTATAACTGATTGAAATAAAAAAAAATGAATTAACATGAATTAAACAAAAATCGTGTTATTAATCTCTCTTATCTTTGATAACAAAAATGTGAGTTATAGCTTATTTATTAATTTGTATTACTTTAGTACATATTTCATTTGATTAATTCTTTGTATCAACCAAAGCATAAATGCTCGTCTCTCTTGTCAAAAGAAAGGAAAAGAAAAGAAGAAATTTAGCCACCTCACCCGCCTCTTTTTTTTTTTTTGGAAAGCAGCTCTATGATTTTATATGGAAATGAAACATTTTGTTGATCGTACGACTGATTCAATTGCCAATGAAAATGTTATTAATTTTATTTTTTACCCCAACATCCAATAATTGAGCCTTCTCTCAACCCAATATCTGTGCCTGTTTGTTGCCATGGCTATTGTTTCTGATTTATGCATTCTTAAATATACACTGTTTTTACTATATCAGTTGTTTTATAAGAAGGTAAAAGGGGTATATAATGCTCGTTATTGATCAAGCTGAAAGTCATCTTTACCTTTATGGAGACACTAATTTTAAAAGTAAGTTGATTAGATAATATACAGTGAAATAGAGTTGTCCTTTGATTTCAAATTATTCTGAAACTTGCCACGTAGATGAATTTGAGATATACACCATCCGATTAAGTTACTCAGCTTCGAATTAAAAAAAAAGACCATATTTTTATTTTTCCTTTCTAGTTGATTTTAAGAGTATCAGCTTTCCTCATATTGTATTTCTATTAAAGTAAAGAAGAATAAAACTAGAAACGGTATTCTTATCATTATCATCATTTGAAACAGTTACTTGATAAAGTTAATTGGATATAAATAAAGAAAATAAATGGCATGTCAAACATTTGTACAATTGGAAATGATCGGAAATCAAAGACTTTATTTTTACCTGATTTGAACTTATCTTGAACCCATTTTTTTTACTGTTGGTTTATGTTGGTTTTGCTTTTTTTTTCTGCTCCGATAAGAGTGTTGGAAGCAGTTATCTTCATTCCCCAATATTTGGTTGAGACCTAAAAGTTCATTTAAATACTTCGTGTTTGATTTTTGTTTTTTTTTATTTGTTTCTTTTAATATACGACTTAAATAAAACATCAAATGGCTGACTTTACAGATTCTCTTATTAAAAACATCGGTGTCCACTCTGCTTCGCCCAACAGGCCTACGGTAAGCATGAGCAATTTAGGTGAGAAGCTCCGCCAAGCCCGTACCTATTCTCTTGCCTCTTTATCACAAGCTTTAAAATCAACAAGTAGCAAGGCAAGCACCAACAATAGCACTGGTTCTGTATCTCTCAAAGCACCTGCTCCTGAAAAAACTGGTGGTAAACTTGAAATCAACATCGTTGAAGGCCGTAATTTAACTATTGCTGATGCACTTAAATCGGATACCTATTGCATTGTCGAATTTGAAGGTAACAGATCTTCTACTTTGGAAAAGAGCGAAGATGATGGTATTTTGCCTGATATCACACAGGAAAAAAAGGCTCCTAATAGTGGTGCTTTTAAACCTTTTGAGGTTATGATGTTGGCAAGCTCACCTAAATGGATGCACCGTGTTGCTTTGTAAGTATATAATGGTGGAATTCTTCTCGACAATTAATTAACCATCTATTTTTTTTAAAAGTGATGTAACTGCTAGTAACAAGGAGCTTTCAGTTTATGTTTACGATCGTGGTAACCGTCTCGCTAATGGTGAAGACCGTTTCCTTGGTACTTGTACCATTGTTCCCTCTTTAGTAAGCAAGAAGACTGTTGAATTGGTTTTCCCACTCAAGTCCCGTCCTGGTGACAATCAAGAAGTCACCGGTGATGTCCGTTTACAAGTTACTTATACTGATAGCCAAGCTGTAAGTATTTATTCAAATAAATGCTAAAAAAATGCTAGAAATTTAAACGCATGTTATTCTATAGGCAAAACTTACACCTGAAGTTTTCCGCATTGTTCGCATGATTGGCCAAGGCTCCGTTGGTAAAGTCTACGAAGTTATCAAGAGAGATACCAAGCGCACATATGCAATGAAGGTGCTCTCCAAGAGACTTTTGGTAGAAGAAAATGTGGTCGCTAATGCATTCACAGAGCGTAATGTACTTGTCCAATCTCTGTCAAACCCTTTTATTGCAAACCTCAAGTTCAGTTTCCAAACTACCAATCACCTCTTCCTTGTGATGGATTATTTCCCTAGTGGCGAATTATATGATTTCTTGGAGCGTGAACGTTGCATGAGTGAGAAGCGTTGTCAATTCTTTGCCGCAGAAATTGTTTGTGCATTTGATCATATTCACAACCGAAACGTTGTCTACCGTAATTTGAAGCCCGAAAGCATCTTGCTCGATCGTCATGGCCACTTGGCTCTCACTGACTTTGGTTTATGTAAGCAGCTCAATGGTGATAATGACTTGATCAAGGAAGCATATGTACCCAAAAAGAGTATTCCTGAATATCTTGCACCTGAAATGGTAGCTGGCAAACCTTATGGCAAAGCAGTTGATTGGTGGAGTCTTGGTATTTTGCTCTACGAACTTTTGACTGGTAGCCCTCCTTTCCATTCGGTTGATGATGAAGATCTCTTTAAACAAATTCTTAAGACCGATATCGAGTTCCCCGAAGGTGGCTGTGTCTCTGAACAGGGTAAGAATTTCATCACATCTTTGCTTGAGCGTGATCCTTCTCAACGTCTTGGCTCAAACGGTCTTGGTGAACTCAAGAATCATCCTTTCTTTGATGGTGTTAATTGGGAAGTTGTTTACAAGAAGCAAATGCAGCTTCCATTTGTTGCTGAGGTCGAAGAACAATTTCATGATGAAGCTGTGGCTGCTGTCACAGCCAGATCCATCGATATTCCTAATATAAACAAGAGATCTGCCACAACAAATATGGCCCCAGGCTCTTTCGTTGGTTCTGTCCCTGTGTCTGATCAACCCGCATTCAAGGGTTTCAGTTATATTGCTGAAGATACCTTTGTCAAGAAGGGCGAGCACATCCTTGGTATTAACCC
>VCJJ01002248.1:3891-15760 GCA_024139415.1 Backusella tarrabulga | reverse complement strand
AAAAAAAAAAAAAAAAAAAAAAAAAAACACTTCAGTTATACATTTTGCATGCATACTCATACATAAATACGTTTAGTTTCTATGCAAATATCTACGGTTCTCACCCTTATTATACCGAAATCCGTAACGGTAAATCTCATGGTGCCCTCTTGATGAACGCCCATGGTATGGATGTCATTACTGAAGACAAGCGTATTACATACAAGGTCATTGGTGGCGTCCTGGATTTCTATTTCTTTGTTCCAAAGGATGGTTCTCCTAACTCTGTTTCTACTGCCTACACTGATTTGGTTGGCAAGCCTTTCATGCCCTGTAAGTGCCATATTCCATATAATGAAATGCATGTTTATTTACATTTATATTAGCTCACTGGATGCTTGGTTGGCACCATTGTCGTTATGGCTATCCCAATATTGATGCTGTTGAAACTGTTGTCAAGAAATACAAGGAGGCCAACATTCCTCGTAAGTAGAATATAACAACATGAAGTGTAGAACTATCTTTATAACATATCGCTTTTCTTTTTTTTTTAAAAAAAAAAATACAATAGTTCAAACTGCCTGGATTGATATTGACTATATGGATGAAACCAAGGACTTCACTGTTGACAATGTCAACTTCCCTCAAGACCGTATGATCAAGTTTGGTGATGACCGCCACAAGAATGGCCAAAACTACATTGTCATGGTTGATCCTGCTATCAATGCCAACACTTCTTATGAACCCTATGTTCGTGGTACTGAAATGGATATCTGGATCAAGAAGCCTAATGGTGAATCCTACATTGGCGAAGTATGGCCAGGTGAGTTGTGTATAAATTTTACAATTTGAAATACTTTTTCTAATTCGACATAAAAAATAGGCTATACTGTCTTCCCAGATTTCTTTAACCCAGATGTCAAAGAATACTGGGAGAAGGAGATCATTGATTGGGTGAAACTTATTGGCCTTGATGGCTTATGGATCGATATGAACGAACCTTCTAGTTTCTGTTTGGGTCCTTGCGGTGATGGCAAGGTTGATGCTGGTAAGCAGCCCTACCGCTGGACATTGCCTCAGGAAGAGCAAGATAAGAATCATGCTGATCAGCTTGTCGCACTTGAAAAGATGGGTCAAGCTGAAAACGATACTCGTAATCTTCTCTATCCCAAGTATGCTATTAACAACGGTGCTGGTAACATCTCTGAACTCACTGTCGCCTCTACAGCTATGCATTATGGTAATGTTTCTCATTATGATATCCACAACCTTTACGGTCATGCTGAAGCTTATATTACAAGAAATGTAAGTTAATATAAATATCCTTATGTATTCAGAGTATCGTATATTGATTTTTTTTAAAAAAAACACAGGCTCTTATCAAGAACAAGCCCGATCAAAGACCTTTCCTTTTGACTCGTTCTAGTTTCGTTGGTAGTGGAAAGAATGTTGGTAAGTAGTATTATAAGCATTGTATATTATCACTTTTTTCTCACTCTCATTTATAAAAAGGTCACTGGACAGGAGATAACCACTCTTTATGGAGCTACTTGAAGGTTTCCATTGCCACTGTCTTCAACATGCAGATGTTTGGTATTACCTACTCTGGTGCTGATGTCTGTGGTTTCAACGAAAACACTACTGAAGAATTGTGTACTAGATGGATGGAAGTTGGTGCATTCTATCCTTTTGCCAGAAACCACAATGCCATTGGTCAAGATGATCAAGAACCCTATCTCTGGAACTCTACTGCTGAGGCCAGTCGTATTGCTCTCAACATTCGTTACGAAATCCTCCCTTACTTCTACTCTCTCCATGAAGAATCCAACAGACTTGGTACTGCTGTATGGCGCCCTCTTATCTTTGAATACCCTGAATATGAATCCTTTGCTGATAACGATGTCCAAATTCTCCTTGGTACTGATATTTTGCTCTCTCCTGTTGTTGATGAAGGAAAGACATCCGTTGATGCTCAATTCCCTGCTGGTATCTGGTATGATTGGTACACTTATGAATCTGTCACTGGTACTTCCAACAAGAACGAAAAGAAGTACACCACTTTGGATGCTCCTTTGACTCATATTCCTATTCACATTCGTGGTGGTGCCGTCATCCCTACAAAGACCCCCAAGTACACCATCGGTGAGACTTATGCTACTGACTACAATCTTATCATTGCCCTTGATGAGAAGAGCGAGGCCCAAGGTAGACTCTACATTGATGATGGTGAGTCTTTGGATGTCAAGTCTTCATCTGATATCGACTTTACCTTCAAGCATAATCAGCTCTCTGCTTCTGGCAAGTTTGGCTACAAGAAGGCCGAAAAGTTGGGCGACATCACTATTATTGGAGCAACCCACTTTACCAAGGCTAAGATCAATGGCAAGTCATTTAATTTGACTAAATCCAAGAGCAATAGCATTGTTCTCAAGGGTGCTGGTGTCGATCTTACCAAATCTTTCAAAGTACAATTTTCTTAAATGTAATATGTAAATCTCGTTTTTTTTTTATTAAATAAATTATAATAATTTATAGAGCTTAATTCAAATAATGCTTTAATATCTATTGGCTACGTATAATCTTGAATCTATTACAGATTGTTAGTATAATATGAATAGGATATACATGAAATCATCTAATGAAGCGAGACATACATTATTTACTGTTAATCGGTCTCTTATAGACCAAGTCAATGTCTTTAGTATTATCTCCTGATCAGCAGCACATACATTCTCATGCTCCAGCGTGATTTTGAGCGATCTTGACCGTGGTAAACTTATTATTGAGTTCTCATCGCTGTCATCAATTACCTCATCTGATTCGTAAACATCATCTTCCTCTGTATCTGAACAGTAATCATCGCTATTATCCTCATCCTCATTTGAAGGACAACTAAAAAAAGATAATTTATTTGTATCAGGGTATTTGGACATTTCCTTAAAAAAAAGGTTGTTTACTTGAGTAAAATATTCAAGAGAAAGAGTTATTTGTATTTACCTCGGACTCAGTTTCAGCAGAAGGTTTGCCCAGAGATCTAACAATAATGCCAATCTGTTCGATGTCACTTTCTCCAGCAAAAATTGGGTAGCCAGTCAAAATCTGGCAGAATATAACACCAAAAGACCAAACATCAGTTGATGGTGCGTATTGCTTTGAGCCAAAGAGATGCTCTGGTGCCTTGTAATATCTTTTGGAATAGAGAGTAGATATTATGGATAGTATTTCAGTCAATACTGGTCTTTTATCATTAAGTTTGGTTACTCTATATAAACAACCTTGTACCGATCTCATCGATTTCATTCATAGCAATACCATCATCGCATTGGACATCATCCGCTATAGAATGCGCACAGCCAAAATCACTGATAACCATGTGCCCAACTTCATCCATCAAGATATTGGCAGGACTCAAGTCACAGTGAACAATATCTTTGCCATGTACAAACTCCAACCCTTTCGATATCTGCTTTAGAAAATCATGGGCTAATATAGGGTCCGTATTGGTCGATAGCTTAGCGGCAAGGGTGTTACAGAAGAAGGGCAGACTCAAACAACAATAGACACCAACTTCTGTGTACTCGATGAGTTGAATGACCTATTTTTGTTTTAGAGAAACAGTCAACATTGCGAGTATAAATTAAAATCAATTTCTCATACATGTTGTTCAAGACATGCGTCTAATGACGTGACATCAAATTTTCTCAAGGCCCAGAGCTCTCGTTTACAGTGACGAATGACGATGTTGCCGTGATTTTTCGAGTATTTCTTTACAGCAATATATAAGTTGTTGCCAACATGCTTTTTTTCGATAGAAGCAAATGTACCAGACATACAAAATATCACGTATTTAATTTTTACAGTCTTAAAATCGCGTTAGTCAAAGTGAGAAAAAAAAGGAAAACTTTAATTGGAGAGCGTTGTTTTAATTTTTTCTTTTGATGCATGCACTAATTCTTTGTGACCCACATGGCAAAAGTATCGATCAATGTATAGACGTTTGCTACCCTTTTACCGGATTCCAGTCATTATTTTATATAAGGTAAGGCATTACGAGAGTAGGCATAAATTGATGCGAAAAGCAAAGTGTGTGCATTTATATTTTAATTTTGTTTTTTAACAAAAATATAATATACATTTTACTAAAATGGGAATAGAACCTTAAAAAATAAGAGCAGAAAAAAAAATACAGAGCACGTTGCTTTTCTTTTATTAAATAAAATTCATTTATTCATTTTTGTAGAAAGGGTAATCGATATATCCAGAGGCATCGCCTCCATAGAAACTTGGTCTGTGGTATTTGTTGCTGGGCCATCCATTACGAAGACGCTCCACAAGATCAGGATTAGCAATGTATTGACGACCAAAACCAATAAGAGTACCGTATCTTTCAGCATTCTCGAAAGCAAGTTTGTTATCGAGACTATAACCACCACTGGAGATAAAAGGGCCCTTCCATGCCTTGATGAAAGGTTCGAGGGTATTAGGTGTATCTTTGTTGTCATCGGTAAATTGAGATAAGCGTGCTTCGACAAAATGAATATAGCTCAAGTTGGGATGCTTAGCTTGAAGACTTTCGATGAGATATCCCCATGTTTCATAGGGTGTCTCATCTTCCATGTCTTGAAAACAAGACCAAGGTGAAAATCGAATGGAGGTACGCTCGACACCAATAGCGTCAACAATTGCATCAACAACTTCGAGTGAAAAGCGAGATCGGTTTTCGATTGATCCACCGTAACTGTCTGTACGTTTATTACTTGATGTATTTATGAATTGATCAAGGAGATATCCATTAGCAGCATGGATTTCTATTCCATCAAATCCAGCTTTCAAAGCATTCAAAGCAGCTTGGCGGAACTGACCAGTGATTTCATTGATTTCAGGGATGGTAAGAGCGCGGGGAATCTCTTGAGGTTTACCAAGAATATTTAACCCCTGAATGGGAACATCAGAGGCAGAGACAGGCTGATTGTCCAAGTTCATAGCAGCGGAGGCTGCACGACCCAGATGGATTAATTGAAGATACATGGTGCTGCCTTTAGAATGAACTTCATCTGTGATCTTTTTCCAAGCTGAAATTTGCTCTTTTGTGTAGATGCCTGGAGCATTAGGATATGTGCCTGCAATGCGAGTAATAAATGTGGCTTCAGCAACTAAAAGTCCTCCATCAGTAGCTCTTTGGTAATAATATTCTCTCATCATATCAGTTGGTACAGCATCATCAGTACATCTCAAACGAGTCAAAGGTGCTAAAACAACACGATGTTTAAGCTCATGGTTTCCAAGCTTTAATGGGGTAAAGAGAGCAGGAGTAGACATGCTAAAATTGGCTTAGTGTAATTTTAGGAAATAAACAATAAATAAACAAACAAAAAGAATAAAATACTCTCCACCAACATTTATAAACGTATTTCTTCGATAGTGACAGTTTCACGTAGTTAAACGTCATCAATTAGTAATACTAAAAAAATCTTAAAATCAATGGCTTCTATGTATACATAAGCATGTGTATACACAGTTTTACTTTCTACTACAGATTTAAAAAAAAAATGTTGAGTTAACTTTGTAAATTCTAAAAAGCAGCGTCGTTAGCCATACCAAATGACCGATGAATCGATTTAAAGACCCTGAAAAATTATAAAAGCTTGAAATATATACTCAGACTCCAGCAGTTTTTAACAACGCGCTTCTTCCTCCGATAGACATAGTGGCAGCTAAACTTGATAAGTTTATAAATCAAAACTCTGCCCAAAAGCTACCACACACGAAGTTTACTTTAAATTAAATATTCCTGTCCAATCTCTATATTAAAGTTATAAGCAATATGCGGGTATTAAAATTTTATGGCGTTAATTTTTCTCAAATAGAACAGCATTGCATATCGAGTCTCTTTATATGTACCTAACAACTGACATCAATACCCAAACAGATGTAAGGGTCCGATTTCCAACTGAAAAAGTAACTATTACTTCTATATGTTATAACCAGAAGCGATAGAAAAAGAACATAAAAAGGATGTCTTTTTTTTACCCTTTAACGAAATATGGAACCTCACAATCTATATCAGGAACATTTCTCCACATGCATCTTATGCTTGGACATGATAAGCTTAAGAGCGATCCGGTTCATTTTCTAAAGAGAAATAATGTTCTTAAGCATGGAGTGACATATTGCAACAAAGGCAGCCCCCGCTTTGCGCGCTGCTAGAACCCCTCTAAAAATAGTCCATTTGAAAAAAATGAATGTACCACAAAGTAACACAATTACCAATGCTCGCTTCTAGTTCCAAACAACTAATTAAATTATATTCGATAATGATGTTATGAGCGCTTTTGCTTTAACCACACATATACCTTTTATGGTGGCCAAAAATTACGTGAAAATACATGTGAAACCCATATAACCATTCCACCTGTAATTGCGCAACATTTCATTTGGATACTTTCACCCATTTTACTCCAGCTCCAACAAAAATCTGGTACGCTGGCCGAACTTGTACTGGGTTACATTTTGGATATCATAAAGAATCGTAAAAGATGCATGTATTGGCCACCTCTGACATTACTCTTACCATTGCAATCCTACATTGATCTTTCTATTCTAATTTAAAAGCTAATGTCACTCTTCTAATTAAAGTTAAGTTATATCGCTGCTAGAGTAAAGTTGGCTCAGTTTTGAATCGATTTGTTTACACCCCTACACTCACCTAAAAAAATGACAGCTAATCGAGAACTTCGGAAGGAAGAGCCTAAGTCAAGATGCCGTACATAAAGGCTAAAATCTTCCACAATTCATAGATAATCTAAGGGTATAATATTTTAAATAAGTATCGGTACTTCTACTAATATATTAGACACAAATAATCTCATTGGCTACATCTATTATACATTGTACATTTATTTATTAATTATGGATTGGGCATACATATCAACAGCGACTATTAAGTGAATTAAATTTAGGAAAAAAAAAGATAATATCATATCCAAATCGATCTAAATTTAAATGGATAGTTACTATTAGTTAAAAAGCAACAAACTTTGATTTATTTGAGTCGATGTTTGTTATTAATAAATGGAAGAAAGTTAAAAAAAGAAGCATTATGTAATTTGAAATTACAATATATTATTACAGTCAAGACCAATTATATTAAACACTATGATGCCACTTTGTGGCTAACATTTAAATAGATAATAATCTCCTAAAATAAAGTTATAGAATAAAAACTATAACAAACTTTATACCTTGGTTTTGTTTTAGTTATCTTGTAATTGACCAAAAGTAATCGGAGAGTTACTATGGATAACCCTTTTTAAAAGTGTATATATATGCGTGCGTTTATCTATTTCTCGTTTAGTATTTTAACTTTATTTTGAAAAACATTTCTTTCTCATAATGGTTGATTCAAGACATTTGTCAAAACTTTTACGTATAAATATTACCCTTCTTGCAATCGCATGTATTCTTCAGTCTGTTGTTGCAAAACATGATGATGATGACGATAGCGAAGCCATAACTCCAAGAGATAAATCCTGGCTAACAGGGATAACCATGGCTAATGTACCTGATATCCCGGTGCGTCCTGTTGGATCTGGTGAATGCCCTAACGTTGACTGTGATAAAATCGATGATGATAGCTGTTTTGAATCCTGTGGCAACAAGGCCACAGAATTCGATATTTATGGCTGTCCTGAACCACACCAATGGTCGCTTACATTTGATGATGGACCCAGTAACTTTACATCTAAACTATTGGATCACCTCGATAAAGAGAATGTAAAAGCAACATTCTGTGTTATGGGATCTAACGTTGAGAAGTATCCTGAAATCGTCAAAAGAGCATACGATAGTGGACATCAAATCGCATCCCATACCTACTCCCATCCCCACTTGATGAGTTTAACAAATGAAGAAATCATTTATGAAGTCCGTGCAACAGAAAAGGCTATTGAGAAAGTCATTGGTGTCAAGCCAACTTATCTACGACCTCCCTATGGCGAAGCCGATCAAAGAGTAAAGGCACTCTTGAAGGAGATGGGCTACAAGTTACTACTTTGGAACGTTGATCCTACAGATTACGATGTTTATATGCTACCTAATGCCCCTAAAAAAATTCTTGGTTCATTTAAGATGGCAGTTAGAGGAAAGGACACTGGTTTGAATGCTCATGAAGACCCTGGATTTATTAGTTTACAACATGGTAAATATATAGTGCATATGAGTGTAAATAGAAAAGGAAACTAATACTACCCTGCAATAGATCTTTATGAAGAGTCCATTGATCAAATACCATCTATTATAAGGCTATTGAAGACTAAGGGATATTTATTTTCTACCTCTGCTGAGTGTCACAATGATAATAACCCTCATGCTCCCCCAACACCTCCCGAAGCTGCATCCAATGAAGCTAACCCAGCCCAGGATGTATCTGAATCTGAGCAAGTCTTAAAAAAGAACAGCTTTGAAGGATACTTGAATACTGATAATGCCAAAGACAATCAATCTTCTAATGCCGAGAATCCATTGGTAGAAGAAAATGAACAGAAAAAGGTGGTCACATCCTCCTCCAACAAAGAAATTAATTCCCCTCAGTTTTATGTATTATTATCGTTAGTTTTTGTTTTATTTTCAGTGATTGTCTAGAAGACATAGTTACTTTATTTACCCTTAGAATAGCATAGACATAATTTTTAATTCAAAAGTTAACCCCATAATTACTAATAACATATCCTAATTCTTGCACAAATGAAATATGTTTATGTTTAAGCTTTGGTTTAAATGGTTTTCTTTTCATTTTCATTTTTCATTTTTCCTTTCCTTTCCTTTCATTCCATTCCATTCCATTCCATTTTTTTTTTGCTAATATAAGATTATGGAGTGTCTCCCTAAGCACTAAAAAGATTCATCTCTATAAAATACAAAATAAAACCATCTTTGCTTTGAAGTACTCGCATAATATGCTATAAAAACCAATCTTGAAGTTTTTACACTGCATCATAGAGCTTCTATTCCTAGTACATTACATTTATCGTTTCAATGTATCATTATAAGAAAAGTAGATGGGAACTAAAACAGGAATTGATGTTATCATTGAAGAATGAGCACTAATACAACAAAATAAATACGTATAATAAGACGTCATTCCGTTACATTATATATACACAACCCATTTAAAATAAGGGATACAATACTAAGTTTTTAAGCATTAAATAGCTTTACATTAAACATTATTGGTATTATGATTTTAATAGATATATATGAACTTATGAAATAAATATTAAAAGTAAGTCGTTTTAATGACTACAGTAGTATGTTTGAATTCATTTAATATTCAAAGGGATCGAATTGCAGTTCTTGAAAAAGTAGGTATATTGGTTAAACCAACTAAGCTAAAAATGCAGCAGAGGCTGCGATGACTGCACCCAAAGTGATAAGAACTGGCTTGAGTGCACCGGCGCTGTTGACGGACTGCTCAGAAATAGTACCAGAGACACCAGGAGTGCTGTTAGCAGCACTAGCACTTGCGGATGAGGCAACTGATGGAACTGCTTGAACAGAACTTGATTCAGCTACAGTTACTGAAGGTGTTGTATTGGAGTCATCAGTGGTAGATCCTTCGCTAGTTGTAGAATTGTCAGTGCTCGAGTCTGCGGTGCTTGAAGAATCACTGGTAGTTGTAGAATCGCCAGTGCTTGAAGAATCATCCGTGCTCGAAGAATCGCTAGTATTTGAAGAACCACCGGAACTCGAGGAGCTGGAAGAGCCTTTACTGCTAGAAGAACTATCAGTGCTAGAAGAAGATGCGGTAGTAGTCTTTGAGGATTTATCCGTGGTAGAAGAAGAGGAAGAGGATGAGGACGAAGAGCTTGGACCACTGTAGTCTCCTGGGATGATGTGGGCACAACCCTTTTCAGAAATGCCACGATTACAGTTTGTAGTATCGTTCTAGTTTAATAAAGGTTAGATTTCGAATTTTTTAATACAATTCTAGTAAACTTACACAACAACGAATGCAATATGTGTTTCCGGAAGGTTCAATTAAGTTAACAAAATAGTCCCAGCCAGCACATGTTGCGCCAGTGGGGGCCTTAACATCATATTGACCTCCGTCATCGGTGGGATCCAATTTTTCTTTTGTAGGATCGATTGTACCAGTGATTTGGACATAGGCATCTTCTTTTACATAGTGTGCAGATGTGATGAATCCAGATGCTAATTTACCTGCACCTGTTGCATCTGGTGTACTACCCATACAAAAAGCTTTTCCATCCCATTCGGTATCCGAAATAAGACGGTCAGTGGAATCAGTTGGGGGCAAGAATACACAAAAGTTGGTAGAATCAACAATCTGAACAATTTGACCGCTAGTTCCGGCGTTTACAGTTGATGAAAGTAAAGCGATTGCTGAAGCGATTGTAACTAAACGAAGCAACATTATATCGATACGACGAATAAATGATAGGTAAGTTAAAAAGTAGTATATAGAGTATTTAAAGAAAGGAGAAATATAATAAAAGAGATTAAGAAAGTAGAAAAACAATTACAGTTTATATAGGCTGTGAACTTAGCACAACTGTATGTTACACCATCATTTCATTGGTGTATTCCCAGTTTTCAGAAATGATTTATGTATTGGATGAACAAGACCTTGCCTAAAAAATATATCTCAATGAGAAAAAAATAGAGTGATTGAACTGTAAATATAATGACTCAGTTATGATACATCTACGAGCGTACAATAACAGGTCACTTCTGATCTATCAGTTGTCAGAACCTCATTATTTTCAGTTACTAGGCTATTAATAGAGCTGACTTTTCTCTTTTTATTTTAATTTTCTTTTCTAAGTTGTTACACCATGATTATTGTACAAAGTTGGATAAAATAAAAAATAAATCGTTGTACCAAAAGTGTCATACATTTAATTATCTAATTATAGCAAAACTATCCATAAGCGTTGCCCTTCTTCTACAGCGTATTTCTAGATGAGACGATTATTGTCCATAAATTATATTTTTAAAAGGAGTTATAATAACCATTATTGTTTATAAATTTAGCTAAAGTGCTACAACGTGAAAATTTTACAGAAAGTTTTCACAAAAAGTGACTGACTCTCTTCCGAAAAAAAAAACTTCTTTGCGAGATAAGCAGATCAATAGAGCATTAGAAAGGAATGATAATGTTGTAAAGAAATGACTTAAAAATATCATGTCTCATCTAACCTGATATTTAAAGAAAAAGAAAAAGGCATTGTAGGGTGCTTTGATCTAAAAGAAATATGCAAATGAATGAATGCAAGTGCTCGTGAGTTGAATAGTGACGGGCATCATATCATATCATATATATATATATATATATATTTACAGAAGTAATGACATAAGTCTATATATAGAATAAATCTTGGCTCAATAATATTCTGCCCAATGATTTTTGATTATCTCATTACAGAGTGATATATACACAGGTTTACTGTACATTTATTCTGGAACTATTTTTAAACGAATCCAAAAAAAGTACACATCATACGAATACAGTGCTCACAACATGTTATCATTGTACAATTATTGGTCAAAAATAGAATATATATTTCTTAAAATGAAAATCCACGTTTTTTTTTCTGATCCACTACACTCTTCTTTGAAGCATGGCTTTATTTAAATAAAAAATATAGAGCATAACAGTATGATCATTACAGTATTATTTTTTTTGTATTGAAGGCTCATTAAAGTATTAATGAGATCCTATACTGTTTTTTTCAAGAAAATGAGAAAAAAGGGAAAAATAATTGAGAAAATATTTCAAATAAATGAGAAAAACCAGGGGAATAATTGAGAAAAGAGAAATATATCATGAATAAAGAGTATATTTCAGACAGTGAGCAAGCAAAGAGATAGG
>VCJJ01002246.1:24920-41349 GCA_024139415.1 Backusella tarrabulga | reverse complement strand
AAAAAAAACCTCTCTGGGGTTGTCATTTTGACTTTGCTTACCTTGAGTGAAATGGCGGTACATGGTTGAAGTCATTAAGGACATTGGCGGAAGGAAATGAGCCCAAAACAAAGCATTTGTCATTAAGGAATTTGCCTCATTATTTGGTGGCGGTGCTACTTTCGTATTTGTTGTGTATTTTCTCACCAGTCTCAATGTTGAAGTATTCTTCAATATTATCATTGCACAGATATAGCAAAAAGGAAAAAGAAAGAGAGAAATGGCCCAATCGGGTGCACTTTAAGAAGAGGAACTTGAAACCCTTTCGAGCCATCGTATTTATTATTATTAAGATGGTATTTAAAACAATAAAGATGTTTATATCCAATACTATTTGTTTGTTTGTTTGCTTATAAAGCCCATTTTCTCATTTCAATAGTGTTGATCCAAAACATCAAGCTGGAAGCTGTGGCTTGTTCCATAAATAAACTTCAGTCAATTTGGTTTTGGTTTTTTCTTTTCTTTCCTTCTTTTGACACCTCAACCAAGGAACCCCCCGCCTTGTCTCCTTCCTCTCATTCAAGTGAAATAAACAGTTTAATGACTCATGTCTTGGTAAGATGAGCCAAGTGATTAAGGCAACGTTGACATGAAGCAGCTTGTAGGCTTAGGCAATGTGCCTTTACCAGACACAAGACACAACGTGGGTATGATGGTACTCGACCGTATTGCCCAGTCTCATGGCCTAAAGTGGACAACTCACACCGCCTGGGATGCAGACATTGCCCAAAAAGCGCTTGTAGTGGAGAACAACGGCAACCAAACAGAATATAAAATCACACTACTGAAGCCGAACAAAACCATGAATATCAGTGGATCATGTGTTGCAGAAGCAGGTACAAAAAGACATACGGTATGAAATGCTCAAATGTTTAAATTTCAATGGGATAAGTCAAGGATCTCTCCGTCTGTTTAGAAAGAGTGTATGTATTTCACGACGATATGGAACGAGAGTTGGGGGAAGTAAACAAAAAGATATCAGGATCGGCCAATGGACATAACGGGGTCAAATCAGTGATTGAAAATCTCAATTCAAAAGAGTTTAATCGATTTAGAATTGGCATTGGACGGCCGCCCCAGAACGATGATCGTTCTTATTCTGCCGTTCGCAGTCATGTCTTAGGCAAGTTTACATTGCAGGAGATGGACGTATTGCAAAAAATGATTTATCCAATTTGGGAGAATGATCTGTCTTCATTTTGTGGCTAGAATTTAGCTTATTTATATATAAAGAATTAAATCATATTGGAAGGGGGGGGGAGGTTTTTTTTTATTATTTTTGGTTATAGTATGCGTAAATAAATATTTTTTTTAAGAGTTCATCCTTGCACCCTCGTCGATATTGCATTTTACGAGTAAAAAGGGTTCTGAAATGAATTTGGTAATGAGAATTCCTGTGGGGGGTGATCGACAAGGGTAAATGTGCTTGGACAGGGTGAAACGGGTGTATTGAGTGCAGAACGGTATTCATCAGCTGATGGTTTTAACGTATTTGTTTGCAAGTTATGCGTTTGAACCATGAATGCAGTGGATCGCGTTTGCTGAGGATGTTGGTTTTTGGTTGGACCGTCATGAGTGGTGACAAAGATAGGAGGTGACTCAATCAAGCTTGGGTCAAAATCTATATGTAAGTACAAGCATATTAGTGCCTTTCGCTTTAAAAAATGCTCAAGACTTCAAGTACACAGATACAAGTGTATGTCCATTTTTTATAAAAACAAATAAGAAAAAAAAAAAAAAAGAATTACATTCATCGTTTTGTTGTAGAAATTCAGTCATTTTTTTAAGGTAAAGCTGCTGTTCATGTTGCCTGTCTTTGGTCTCTGCAAGCTCCCTCAAAATCAAAGAGAACTTATCTTGCAGACACGTTAGTTGCTTTGCCATCTCTGAATAAGTGATTTGCATCACTGCCATGTGCGAGTGAATATTATCATTAGCGCTACTACCATCAAATCTATTTTTACTCTCTTTTTTAGCCTCTGCCTCAACGCTTTTACGTCTGATGCTTTCCAATAAATCAGGTCGATCCTTAAGGAATTTAGGATGGGAGAACTCCCAAATTTGATTTTCTGCAGTAGTACGCTGACTCCGAGGAGACTTATTTATTTTATGGAACCCATACCTGTAATGCATCATTAGTATAAATGTTGGCTGTTAGTAAGGATCACTTTTTGTTTATTGAATGGGGTAATGACTTGCATATTTAATTGGCGCACAAAGCTACTGAAATTATTATGCTTAAAATGCTTAGGTAATACATTTCTGGAAAAGACGGTGATGTTACAAACAATGAATGAGCAACATGTATAGCTCCAGGTGATTAAATGTTGGTATTGATCATCGATGACCATGCTGTGATCAAATCAAGTTTTTAGAGTTAATTCATCGATATTATTTATTCGCTTTTTTCTAGAAAAGATTACTTGTAGAGTTTATGAACAAAAGTACTACCGTTTGGCTTTGCAGGTGACATGTTGGTATCTGCTGGTGAATCAAATGGGGATCGAAAAGATGAAACATGCGTGTCTTTATATAGTGACATTGATTATTATATTGTATATATATTTATATTTATAAATGTGTAAATAAAAATAAAACAAAGCAAAGCAAAAGTAAAAAAAAAAAGGGACTGAAAGAAACTTAATAGCTAAAAAAAAAAGGTTTTAAGGGGTCTACTCACGTGAAGAATATTAGGCAAAATGAATTGTAGAAATCTTATTTTGAATTTTTTATACATTTTTGGTAAATAAACCATACTTTTAATCCTTCTTCATTACAGGTCTTAAGTAGCAAAGAGGGCCTAACCAATGAAGACGGTAACGTTGCGGTGAATTTCTCAAGACAGGATTTGCCCATTCACAGAATACGATAAAGTAGTATACACCCAATCCTATTTTTTTTTCGAAATGCAATTAATGTTAGCTCGCCACTCCCTTATATATCCTCCCCTTCTTTTATATTATCATCGTCCCAGGGTTACCTGTGCCAATGTGCCACCAACCATGAAGCTATAAATGGACGAATTAACATGACACGAATTATGCTAAAAAAATCGTTAAATATAAGCATATATACCTCACTAACAGATCCTGTTATTAACGAGACACTATGTCTCCATTCACGTAAACTTGGACAGAATTGATTATCGATATTCCAAAGTACAAACGCAAGAATGAAACCAAAAGCGGAGATCCAAAGGAGTCTCGTCAATTGGGGTCTTTCGTAGGTGTAAGTGGATGGTACCTTTTTAGCGAGGGAAATCGCTCTAAAAACAACAGTAAACACCAAAATGGCATAGGATACTTGGTGAAACACAGGATTGTTAATAAGAATATAAGAATAGGTAACAATACCAGAATAAGCGGCGAGAGCAAGAGGTAATTTATATCCAATCTTGCTATTTGGGTCAGCAATAAACCTATATATACAAAAGTGCATTCTTTTTTGTTTAAAACGGAGCTCCATCACAAAACATCGTAAGAAGGACTTACGTATGCCACACCATAATGCTTGCAACATAAATCACTAGGAATTATTAAATGATAAACAAAAAGGATATAAATATATGGAATTTAAATTTATATATATATATAATCTGAGCTTACTTGGAAGTTCGTCTAATAACTGCATTTCGTATTGAAGCGTCATGTGAAAACACCAACTATACATAGATAAGGTAAGAACAACGTATCATCTCTCTCTCTCTCTCTCTCTCTCTTTCATTGATAACGAAAAATATCAAATATACGCACGAGCCAAAACCAACAAGCATAACTCCTAAATAAGCAATAATAAAAGTACCGCTGAATCCATTTTTCAATGTGTTGTAAATACCAAATAATGAAAAGAGCACTGACAAGATGGTTTAGAAGGCCACTTTTGTTTCCTTAATCACTTTGTTATTCTCACCAAATCCTAGGTTAGTGGTTGTGTTGAAGAACTCTGCGAGATACGGAGAGACTGTATAGTTTTCCTGTTGATATTATTGTTTTAATTCTACATGATACATGGCATTGTTGTGTGTTTTTCATCCACGATACCTCACACCAGTCAATGGTAGATGTACTAAAGTCAAATAAATACTTAGAACAAGGAGATTAACACTGAATAAATATCATATACTTTACACAGGACCCCAATAATAATCTGCTTGGTTTACTTCGGATACCATTAAAACAGGGATTATTATAAGAAGAAGCGGGAAGTTACTTGAAGCATTACACAACTTTGAATTTATATGCTCATGAAATTAAAATCCACCGCGTGAATAATTTGCCCGATTAAAACAACAATTAGGAATTAAGATAAGCCACACGTTGTACTTGTCCTATTTTTGTTATTGATGAGTCACTTTAGCGCAACCAATGAAACACAAATTTGATGAGATGATATAAAAATAAAAACAAAGATCTCAAGAATCAGTTTTTCTTTTCTTTTTTTTCCCTTTTTCCTTCAAGTTGTTCTTAACTTTTTTTTCCAACCACTACCAACTTTCTCCATTTTGCTATATATTAGGTTTTGTTGTTCACCTAATATATAACCCTTTTGCTTTATTAAAACCTATCTCCCTCTTAAACTTAATTATATATATTTGTTAAACCCTGCCCTTATTATCTGTGTTATTATATTTGTATTGATTTCTATCATGTCTTTCACTGCTTAAATTCACTACCTCGTACCCTTCGTGCGATTTTTACACCAGAACAACTAATTTATATTTCACATTTTTTATTCACAAATTACTTTTACAGTAGCCAACATGGACTACCCTACTTCATTACACAAATGTTTACTCACAACTACATCAAAAAAGACTTGCAAGTCTCGAAAAAACCCTCGCCCATTGCCTCGTTAAACTAGATTAAAAGAACAAGAAACCAGAATCGATTAAAATGTCCCCTCAACCTGTTATACACTTGAATAATATGGAATCCTCCATTCCTGCCTCCTCTCACATGCCTCACCAATATCATGATGCTTCTTTGTTTGAAGAATGGCTCAAACAAGATGTATTATCCGAAAATGAATCCTCTCCGGAGATCACTACTCCTTTGGATCCATTTATTACCTCTCCAACCAACCACAAGGAAATCATGATAGATCACCACAATGATCTTGATGTTTCTTCTGTGCTAGATTCTCCTCAACAGATGAACCCTCTTTTTGCTGACATCACGGAGTCTTTCCCAGCGGCTCTTGCTGCACTTGCTACTACTACTAATAATATCACGCTTGATATTGCCATGGCGAGTGCAACCACACCTGCTTTCTCCACCAAGCGTAAGAAGGGTCCTGCTACGCCTAATGAGGCCGCTCTGAAGCGCCAGAAGAATACAGATGCCGCCCGACGCTCTAGACTTCGCAAGGTACAAAAGATGTCTACTTTAGAAGACCGTGTATCCGAGCTTGAGAAATCAAATGCCACTCTTACAACACGTGTTGCTGTCCTGGATTCTGAGAAAACCAACCTTGAAAAGAAGGAATTTTCCTATGAAAAACGTATCCAGCAATTGGAAGAACAATTGGCCGAAGCTCACAGGGCCCTTTATAAAAAGGCTTAGTTTTTTTTTTATGACTT
This sequence comes from Backusella tarrabulga, assembly GCA_024139415.1. Lineage (NCBI taxonomy): Eukaryota > Fungi > Mucoromycota > Mucoromycetes > Mucorales > Backusellaceae > Backusella > Backusella tarrabulga. Next base: position 35,732 of record VCJJ01002246.1, on the reverse strand, counting down.
GCTATCATATAAAAAAGGTATTTCAAAATAAAAAAAATTTTCAAACAAGATGTGAACTCCGTTCTTATTTTCTATTTAAACTTGACAGTTTTTTTTTTTATTCTACTTCATTGCTCTCTCTCCCTCTCTCTTATCATTTTTATTCTTAAAAGGTATAGTATTTATTTCATTTATTTTCTTCTTTTCATTATTATAAGGATGAAAACAAACAGACCTGTTCTGCATGTTGCTGAAGACAAACCTTATTGCCTTTTTTACCTGATCTATAATATTAAAAGAAGAACTTTTTTTTATCATCATTAAAACAAGTTATTCTAATTACTTTGTTTAATTGTTTAGGTTATCCATATATTTCATTTATACTTTCTTTTTTTTATATACTTTACTATTTTTCTAAATAAACAAATAAATATTTCTTCCAAAAAAATAATGTTTCATGTCCAAAAAAGATTTTCAAGTACATTTAAGGTACATTTTGTTTATAAAATAAAAGCTATGACTCTTATTGACGTATAACGATTAAGGATTTGGGTTTGAGGCCTCCTTTATGTCAAAGACTCCAAGATAAATATAACATTACAAAGCCAACCCTAGCACAAAGCCGTTTTATTCCTGCTTTGTTGGAAGGAAAAGATGTTTTATTGAGAGATCGTACAGGAACAGGCAAAACGTTTGGCACTGCACTTGCACTGGCTTCATTGATTGATCCTAAGCCACAGAAAAGTATCCGTTCATTGTATGTTGTCCCCAATCAAGAACTAGCTGTTCAAATAGGTCGATGGATACAGGAGCTCGTTGAATGTCAAGATCAAGTAAAGGTTTTTGCAGATCGCGAAATGACGCCAGATAGTATCCCTCACACAGTGATTGGAACACCTGCTCGATTATTAGAACTGATTAGCACAAACCAACTACCAAGTCATACACTGGATAGATTGGTGTTGGACGAGGCCGACCAAGCACTAGCATTGCCCAAGCGTTATGCCACGTTGAAACAACAGCAACGACGCCAGCTTCATCCAAAACCTTCTGAAGTTCTGCTAGAGCATCTCAATCATGATAGACATCCACAAACATTTATTTCATCAGCCACATTAAATCGTCCTTTAAGACACTTCCTTGGACAGAGAGGGTGGGTCCATGATCCTGTCTTTATTGACCTAGGATATGGATCTCAGGTAGAAGATGACGGTACTGTCAAGCACCATTGTCTCTTGATATCTGATGAACACATTCGCAACATACAGCCAACCAAGGAGCAGTCAAAGGAACAAGTTGATTTTGATGATCTCGATGATCGTATGATTTCCAGTCTCTCTATATTACAAGAAATTGAACCTGTCAAAGATGGCATTATTTTTGTTGCTCCTTCCGTTAGCGTGGATCAATTCAAAGAAAAGTTAGGAGAGAATGATGTGTTGGCAGATGATATCCGTCACTACAAACCCGGACAAAAAAAGCTTTGGATCGCTACCGAATTTACCGCACGAGGTGTTGACATACCAGGCGTCTCCCATGTGTTTATTTTGGGAAAGCCCTCTTCCGTAAGCTCCTATTTACATATGGCTGGTCGAACAGGGCGTTTAACACAACATGGTTTTGGAAGTGGGAAAGTCATTAGCTTAGTGAGAGACCATGGCTGGACAGAGTCCAAAATGAACAACATGTATCAATTGTTAAATATTCAAATTAGACCATTTGACCAAGTTGAATAAAGAAATAAAAATAAAAATAGAAATTGTACAATCTTTTTATTTGTTTTATGAGCCTTTAGCCAGTAATTACATCAACATAGTTTGATTCGGTAATGGCAGATACCGCCTGGCATTGGCGAATGACACTAGTAAAGAATAACTTTGTTTCTGTTGAAAGTTCTATCATCTTATACACACGTTTAACAATCTATCAAATAGAAGAGAGTAAGTACATCTTATATTTAATAGCTGTTTCAATTTACCTGTTGTTGCATTGTTGTCCCCCTGGCTATATCTATAACATGACTAAGCATATAACAGCTATCTGCCTTCTCGATCATTTGTCCATAGCTTGGTACAACTTGCCACCAAAGCACACTGAGAATGGAATACAAACCAGTACTAATGCTGCATTCAATCATGGCAGATGCGTCCTTGTATGTAGTACCAACCACAATAAATGCATCCAACACGCGGATAACCCAAGCCAACTTATCCGATGTTACTATTGCATCTTCACCAATCGTTCTGGCAACAATGGGCCAGCAATCATTCGCTTTTTCCTTTTGAGAAATCAGTCGAGTTATTGTTTCTGTCATCCACTTCAAAGGTTGGCTTGCACGTTTCAAACTATGTACCTCGGAAAGCATGACTGCCTTGGTAAACAAATTGTCAACAAACCAATTCTCCATGTAATCATTTTCAAATAACTGTTCAATGTCGGTAATACCACACTCAACGGCCTTTTGAATCACATCCACATCTCTAATATCACGCTCAAAAAGAGTTGGTATATACTTTTTAAGAACAACGGTGCGAATAGCACCGACAATTTTGATCTTGGCTTCATCCAGCTCACTCTTTGGTTCGGGGAGATGAAGTGCCAGTGTTGTCAAAAACGTCTTTTGATCTTCAAGTTCGAGATCAGGCAGACGGGTTATATAGAGCTCCATCATTTCTAACAATCGAATATCGGAAATGCTTGTCTTTTTAGTAACAGAACTCATACCACGTCTTGTGTTCTTTGCTGCGTTTTCACGTGTTAATCCTGCCAAGTCCAGCATCCAACCTAAACCTGTCTCGCCAACGATTAACGAATGCACCTTGTGGTTTGATTTTTGAGGATCAAGACTTGAGTTAAGTTGGGAGAGTAAGAATTCCGTTAAAGAGAGCGAGGTACTTGCATGTAAAGAAGCAAACTCCAAACACTTTTTATAGAGCGTTTCTGACACTGTGGATACCTGTTGCATTGGATGAAACCAATTGACGGCAGGCAATGGTCCGGGCGTAGCTATCAGCGTATTCAGTAACACCAAAAGATCTTCTTCTGTCTTGATTTCAAGATGATCAAAGACGGCACGAATATAGCTAGTATTCTTATTCAATCGAGCCAATGTTTTAGGTTCCGAGGATGCGCTAGCCAACATAAGCTTATGCTCTGCATTGGACAAGTGATTTTGTTCATTATCCAAACCTGACTGGAGATTCAGCGTAGCCTCAATAATTTGACCACAAACAGATGCTGCTATGCGCCCACTTTTAAGGTTTCCTACAGGTGATCGGTTACCTGTTAAGCCTGCAACAAACATCAATTTATCCAAAACAGGTTTCCTAGCAACGGGACTGTATTTTTGAGCAGCCATGACGAGCTCCTCAGAATCGTAAATCGACGATAAATAATTCACATTGAAAATGCTGCCCAGTGAGAAGATACTGGCAATACGATAATGACTAGATTGATTATCATTTTCTATATAATCAAGATGTGTGGCACACAAGGATTTGAACATGGGTGAATTCTCGCTTTCGTGTGAATGAACAAATTGGCTATGAGATAGTTGGGCAAATGGAACGGAAAAGTGATAGTAATGTTGTGCTAAACTTGCCTAAAATAGATGAATAAAATGTAAGTTGAAGCTATTGTCTATATTTATCATTCGTTCTACATTACATCAGCAGTAGCCTGGGCAACCACACTCTCTAGAAGCTGTAAAGTCTCCTGATCCAAAGCACTAGACTCATACAAGGCACCTTTAGCACATACCCAAGTGGCACCAAACAGTAAGCCTCTGTTGATAGCAGCGCCTTCCAAATAACCTGTTAGCATCTCCTTGCCAAACCAATATACTTCCTGCATATCCTGACTATTGATTTCTGACGCCCAGCCTATCATGATACCCAAAGCTCTACTTTCAGAGATCTCCTTGGCTGGCTTGTTACAATCTTCCAAAAGTTTATACATGCCCTTCTTGGCCAATGCATCCAGATCCATCGTCTTGGTGGGCCAGGATGCCATTGTGGCTGTAAAATGACCTGCGGCATAGCCTTTTGCAAACTGAACAAGGTCAACAGCAGTATCGATATTTCTGAACTTCTTGCTGTTCTCTGGATCAAGCAAGGTATCTAAAACACTCTTTGTCAAACTCTCGTTGCTAATGACACAGGTTGCAATATGCCCCAAAGCGAAATGGGCTGCGAATTGCACTTCTTCGCTCATCAAGTGAGCAGAGTGAGAGAGCGGAGAGCTAGCCAAAGTAATATAGCTCTTCATGAGTAATTCAATTAAACGGTTTGCACAAGTGAAAGCAAATGAAGGCATCATCATCTGGATAGTATTGATCAAACCTATAAAGTGCATGAAATAAATATGGAGCTTGTATTACACATTGTAAAGTATACACACATACCTGCAATAGCTAGTAAAATATTGCAAGTGGTACCTGGAACTGTACTTCTTTCTAAACGAGCAATCAAATCATTTAATAACTCATCCATCTTTGTTTCAACGTCTTCATTATCTCCAAGAAAAACGGAATTGAAAAATGCCTTCCAACCACCCAAACTAGACACACGCACAAGAAGATGATCTGTCAAGGCAATATCAGTAAAAGAAGTCACCATGCATCGATACCACTTTGTTTTTGAGATATCTTGGACACCAGGTTCACGCTTCATCTCGTTTGTATGTAAAACAGCATTAGCATAGCCCGATCTAAGACCAGGTGCGACTCGAGCGGATTCCCAAAGGTCCACCAATTGATGACCCATTTCATGCTCACGCTCACCTAACTTTGTCTTGGTTGTATCTTCAGCTACTTTACTCTGGCCTTCTTCTTTAAATAAACCACGACGCATATGATCCAGCTCGTGTGTCATGAGTTTAGCAAGTACAGGCACATAGTTTGGGTTGTTGATTTCCAGCACTTCATCAAGATAATCACCCGCCTTTTCAGGTAGCACTGTTTGGATATCACCTGCTGGGAATTGCGAAAGGGCCATTAAAGCATAAGAGCGGGTTTCGTTCACAGTGTTGCTTGCATTCAATAAAGGCTGTATATAGTCGCTAAGCAGCACTTGCTTGAACTGCATATAGATCTCGCTTCCTTTTTTTTTTTAACCATCACATGAATTAGAAGAGATAAATACATGTTGGCTATAACTTACCATCTTCATTTTTACCCGCAATACCAAAGAACTTGCACAACTGCTTTATAACCAACTTGGATTCTTTAATACCAGTATCCATTGCGAAATCAGCAATATAGCGCATGGATATTGTCCATATGGATCTGGGTTCCACTAAGCCTGATTCTGTGCAGTGACAAATGGTTTCAACAAGGACCGACAAAGAAGCCTTACTAAGGTCCTGACAGGTTTGCAAAAGAGACATCACCATAGGCAAAATATCAGGTGCACATTCTCTTGGTCTTGTCTTGCAAAGATTTCTCATTGTGGTCAACACAGCCAGCTCCAGTTTGATTGTTCCCGTCTCACTGAGATCAATACGACGTCTAAATGTACGTGATTTGCGGCGCAATATCCAGTCAGTGAGTACCTTTTTGAGTTCCTGCCATACCCTGGGCTGATGCTGATAGATAATGGCAAGCATAGTGACACCAACACTGGCCATAGTGCCATCCTGTGAAGCGCCATTGATGATGGAAAGAGCGATTGAAAGCACTTTGCTTGTTGTTGTTGGATCATTTGTCTGAACCAAGCTAGGCAATGTACTGTACAAGACATGCAGCAATACCTTTGGTGCTTGATTGTATTGACGTAACAAGTAGAGTGAATAGAGTAAAACAGGGAACTTGTAACAGGGTCGACCAGGTAATGATACAATGTGTGAAAGATGAACCAAAGCCTCATGCTGAACATGACCCTCTTGTTTTGTGAAAGGAGTAGTGAATAATATGGAAAGAGAATAGGACACATCTTGGCTTTTACTCTCCAATTCCGATGGCAATTGAGACTTCAAAAGTTGGATGATAAATTGGCAAATATGGGCAGTTATTCCAGAAAGACCATACGCATTAGCTACTTGCTCGATCTAATTGTTGTCATTACTAAATTAGTAAAAAAAATAGGCATGAATAGACAGCATTCAATGTTTTACCTCTTTGATGTCACTATCATCATCTAAATCAGCTCTTGTAGCATCGTCCAAGAATGATACAAGACTCAATACATCCGACTTTATTTCAGAGGTCGAATCTAGAAGCTCTGATAATGTCTGAAACAAAGGCAAGTAGGCAATCCAAAGGACCTGTTTCAAGGGAGTCTTGTCACTGATGAAGCGCACCATCAATTGAATGATAAGTGCCTGATCATCCAATGTTTGAGCCTTAAGCAGGAGATACGAGAAGCAGGACCAAGTGATATTAAAATTTGGATCAAAAAGCACCTTATCTGTACACAAGTCCTTAATGCTGAGTAAATGCTGGATTCTATTTAAATAGCCCATGACAGCCTTATCCTGATCTGCTGCATTCAGTGCTCGATGAACCAATTGATAGAAGATGTCATTGGCAAACGAATCCAATTTATCTTCATCTTGCTCCACTTGAAGCACAAGACTAAATCTTAGCGTAGTCAGTAATGTATCGACTATGCTGAAGTAAACATCGGGCTTTTGTTGGGTTGGATACTGCAAGGTTGCGTTGAGTAAGTAGTAAAAGATGCTTTGGACAAGTTGGGTTTTGGATTCATCCGGGATCATCACCAAACGAGTTAATCTAGTCAAAAGAGCGCTTGAATCAACGTTGCCAGCGAACAGAACAAAGTCAAAAAAGGGAACAAGACTGTCAATCGTTTTTAATGTTGGAATGAGATGGTCAATTTCGAGCAATATGTTGTTATACAACTGAGGTGCTTGGCGGAGTAGCGTGATAAAGGGTTGGACGACGCCTGTGCTTGTTTTCGATATGACAAACGGCTCGACATAGATCAAGATAAGCTCAGATAAAGCGCGCAAGAAAATATCGAGCTTGAGTTCCGAGCTGGTAAGAACCAAAGTTTGTATATTGGACATTGTCTGAACAAGATTCAGTTTACCGCGTTCAACACATGAGATCAACTTGTTGCATGCGTTGGACACTGCAATAGGCGACAGACTAGGCTGGGCCAACACTGTCCACACCTTTTCCGTCTCCTCTGAAGTTAAGGCGTGGATTTGCACAAAACGGTGCTGGACTTGAGTCTCTTCAGACATGGAAGAAAGCGATAAGTAGAAGTAGAAAGAAAAAAAGTTAAACCCACACACACACACACACACACACACACACACACATAAAATAGAGTTGTGACGCGGTATAGTTATTTACAAACAGAGTGTTAAAAACTGTCTTGATTTTCTTTATATTTATAAACACAATAACAATGTAGACACGACAACTCGTAACCATAGCAACTCGTTTTTAAAAGTCGACATCCATTCCAGCATGATGATCCATTGTATTCATGTTGTCATCGTAGCCTTGGGCTTTGCCATCCTCGAAGGTACGATGACGCACCACTTCCATGTCAAACTTGTTCTTTAACGCATTGATCTCAGAAATCAATTCCGAGGTGGCATCCTTCAGGGCCTTACCAGGTGAAGTGCCAGGCACGGTTTGGGTCTTAATAAGAAAGTTGTGTTCTAAAGGGTGAGGCACCTTATATCCTGCAAATAACACTCGAGGATCTTTTAACAATTGTCTGATATATAAACGTTACTTGATTATTATTTACTATCATTATCAGTAATATTTGATTACCCTCGTAACATATTTCCAAGCGTGTGGTCTTCACGCTCAATAGCAAAGGTTGCTGCATTTGGAATCTTTGTGTCGATCTCCATCTCGACTCTATTTATTCACTTTGTACTTTAGTTGGCTTTCTCTCTTTGTCTTTTTTACTTTGGTCATACTTTTTTCTTCCTTCAGGAATGACAAAAAGCTCAAAACGATCAGGTGCGTTCATGGTTGTCTATCTAATTGGTTTATAATAAGACGGAAAAGCAATAGAAAAAACAATTAAAAGAGAGAATTTGTTGTGTTGCTCGTTTAAAAAAACAAAACGTGACTGGCACACACACACACGCACACGCACAAAACATTTTTCCCTTTGCGTTTGCTTGAATGGATCACTCCCCCCAAACACCCCCCGCGTGTGTGTGGATGTCCCAATCCTTTATTTATTTATTTATTTGTATTTATTATTATTTATATTGTTCTTGTTCTTGTTCTTTCTCTCTTTTCTTCTTATTTCCAATCTTCATTCTCACAAAATATCTGTACCACTTGCTATTACAGCACTAGTAGTTGTAATGATTGATGAAAATAAGCCAAGCAATGGCAAGAAAAAGACTACATCTGATGCGCCTGCACTGAAAAAGAGTCTCTCTCGAACATTTAATAATCAGCCTCCGACATACGGTGAAAATAGCAATCGCTTCAAACATTTAGACAGTAAACTGTCTGGTATGGCCCCTTCAACTTCGGATTCGCCAAGGCACATCACCATAGAAACTGCAATTTTCCCTGAACAGCATTTATTTCCCTCTGAGTCTAAAAAATCAACTGTAAGTCGAAAATATGAGAAATCCAAGTTTTGTTGTTTTTGCTTATACTTGATTATGTGCACATGTGTTGTAGCTGGATGGAAAGAGTATGATTTCTGGCAGCGAATCGACACGCTCATTATCAATTTACCCTTCGAAGAAAAAGAAGAAAGTCATTAAATCTTCCCTCGCCACCCCAGCTGATATATTTGCCCAAAATCTAAGTGATGCAGTTATGGATGCAGAGGGTGCGTACCATAATACATGTATATATTATGTACATATAATTAAATAAACCGTAACAGATTCAGATGACTTGGAGGCATATGTATACAGAGATAAGCCCAAAGCATCAGCAACACATCCCCTCCCACCGTGGAACTATTCAAATGAAAGTACCCTGATGGAGCCGCCCGGTACCCAGAATTATTATTCATCGACAGGTACCGAGAGTAACACAGACGGCTGTGAGTCTTCCTATTACAAAGAAAAATATAATCATTATCGAAACAACAGACGTCCCGTTTTACGCTCTACTGTATCTGACTTGCCAGGTTCAGTTCCCCCTTATTTACCGTATTATAATAAAAAAGCGAGGCCTTTTAGAAAAACAAGCTATAATTATCCAAGCGACGAAGAATTGACACCGCTTGTACGCCGTCCGCGAAGGCGGAAGTTACCGAGCGCATCAAAGAAAAGGTAAACAACAAATACCAGTACTCACATCTTATGACATCCCGGTGTAATCCCCTTCTATTTAGTACAATCAACAACTTGTATACACTGTTTTGGATGCTATTGTGTTGCGCTTCAGTTTTATGTTTTTCCTGGATTATTATAATTTTAAACGCATCTCCTTTGATGGATGTGGAAGTCGTTGGTATCAGTAATGTGCTGGGTACACAAAAGGAACTGATATTTAATCTGCAAGTACGTGCAAGGTACTTTTATCATTTCAGTGAGTCCCCTATATACACACTCTATACTTGTGTATTTTATTATTTTCTCATTCCCTAAATATTATGATAATGATAGAAACCATAATTGGTGGACAATTCGAATGACAAACGCCGCATTTAGCGTGTTTGCTTCAAGCCAATACGTACCCACACTATCAAATTTTAATACTTCAAATACAATTTCAACAGGTATGTATCACATAGATAAAGCGTTTTGTGTATAATCGCATACAACAAATTACCACTCATACATCCTTTTTTTTAATTACATCTCTGTTTCTCTAGCTGCAGACCCAGCAGAGTTTTTAGGAACAATTTATCACTTGGAGGACCCTCTTATTTATCAATCAGGAGGCTTCTTCAAATCAGTTGCAAGTACCGCGACTAGTCAGATACAAGTAAAGAGTCCGGGTGCTACAAAGGATGACAACAGTGGAAATGAGAGATGGTAAACCCTAAATAAGAACGAAGTCTGATATTTCACGTGATGTAACTCATTTGAGTTATTAGGTCCCTGCTCATAAGATACCCATATGAACTTACAGTGCGAGGAGTGCTAAAATATCAAGTCTCTCCGTATTTACCATATCTCACACAACTACATTCAGCAAGAGTCTGTAAAATGGCACGCATCGATCCAGCGACAGGAAAGATCTCAGATGGTGACCGGAATCCTGCAAAATCTATCTGTGATGATCCATCACCTGTTGAAGATACAGATTAATATCATTGTCATAATAACCAAAAGTTTCAACCTTATTCATAAATATACTATTAACATACCCATTTTTTTTTATTTTTCAAAAAAAAAAAAGGATTTTTGACTTTACAAATACAGAAAAAAAACTTGACACACTATCCTTTTCCCCTTTTCTTTTTCCTTTTATGATAAAGGACAATCTGTATATCCAATTCTATTTTATTAATCTTTTTCATCACCTTTGTTAATAGTTAACATCGACAACATTAAAAAAAACATAGTAACAAGATCTTTAAAAAAAATATACTGCCCACTTACCAAATACGAACATTCTTTTCTCAAAGTATGATCACTCCTTAAGCTTTGAAAAGAATGTTCCTTTCACAATGTATGGTTGATTGAGCACCAGATACAAATTGTTACCAATTGGATCTACAGTTTTTTATAAGAAAAAAAAAAGCTTAATGTTCAAATGTAACCTCAAAAAAATGAGGTGAGATGATGATTAGATATTGAAACAAAACAATGATCGCCCGTATCATATTGCTGATTTGGTGCTGAATCTCTGTTTAAAGTCACAAACACGATAACCTTAATATTTTTTTTTTGATTTATATGAATATCTCTAAAGAATAACAG